>CAXITT010000130.1:504500-533317 GCA_964033795.1 Lymnaea stagnalis | reverse complement strand
TAATAATACAGTAAATGTAAATGAGGAAAACAGATATTTCGGAGGGGATGGGGGAGGCTGTCGACAAAGATTTTATAAGGCTAAAGCATCTAGACCTAGATGAGCCACACAGTGGGATCTGACTATGATAAAAACATCATGTTTGTGGCTCTTTAGAGTTAACAACACATGGGCTTACCAATAAGCATCACATTAAATTACAATTTATTTACCACTGTAGGATGTTATAAACTATAATAATCATAAGGCAGATATTTAAAAATAATACAATTTTGTTAACATTCACAATTTTTAGTTTTATAGTTAATGAAAATTCACAATATTTATTTTTAATCTCAAATGTATTAAAATAAATAGCCATTGTAAAAATGTATGAGTGTGTTTGTATGACAAAGTCAGAATTAATTTGTCATACAGATTAAAGAACACATTCTTCAATGAGTGACTCTCAAAGTGAAGGAGTTTACCATCAGGGTCCCATTTGGATAGCTCTGCTCAGGACCATAAAAGTTACCCATGATGTTTTACCATTGCAGCTTTTTTGCTACATTTCAACACTATAAGATAAGGTAAGATAAGATTCTTTTCTTTATCCAAATATTGTGTTTTGATTACATAGTATCTATTCATTTTTAGCACATATCCAGCAAATATTCTTTCTAAGACAAAATTTTTAAACCAAAGCAATTTAAACACATCTAATGTGTGTCTCAAGTGCAATAATCAGGCATCATATATCACAGAATTTCACTCCCTTAGTGACAATATTAACTTTAATTAAGAGCGATTGTTTGATTTTGTTAAAGCCAGAGGAGCACTCTGTTAAATTCTAACAGACTGGGGGAAAAAATAAGTGCTTAACTTTCAGTGTTAACTTTGATGGAAAGAATTCACCCTGATTGAGCTCATCTTAAGTATCTGTTGTGTCATGTTTAAAACAGAATGTTTACTTAATGAACTTGAATAATAATTTTATACTAGAGGTGTGATTAGAATATTGACCGGAATCCGGTTCCGCCGGATTTTGCACTATCCGGTGAAATCCGGTTCCGCCGGATTTACATGTATCCGGAACAACCGGATTCCGGAATATACCGGATTTCGGAATTTGCCAGATTTTGTGACTCACCGGATCATAATCTGAAATAAAAGTAATTCTCTTTCCCGAATTCCACACGATCACGATACATTAATCGATTGTTTCGAGCGTTGAGCTTGTTTTATGTTTAATATTCCGTACATACCAGAGGCTAGAGTCAGCACCGCTAATAGTGGCCAATAGTGTAGGGACTTTGATTAGAAAATTTAAACTTTTTGTAAAAATAAACCAATGGCATAGTTGAAAAGATGTAATTTTTTAAAGAATTATAACACCAAAATCATATATTTAGCTGTTGTAGTTTTAAAGTTATGAATTTTTAAAGTACGACTTGGTTTGTCATTTTTTAACATGGACTGCATCTCCACATTCTGTGATCTCATTCCGCCAATCCCGTCATGCGCAATGACTATATAGTTTATATAAGGCAACGCATTCCCTGCCTTATCACTAAAATACTGTTTAGACTTAGTTTAAACTTTCAACTTTGGCACATGAATAATTAATTAAAGCTTTCCCTGACCAATGGTTTAATAGTTTTTGCACACGGCAAACTCTTATGAATGAAACTCTGAGGTAGTACTACGATACAGTTATGCAAGTGGCTGTGAATGGTTGCCAATGACAACGTGTTGCACACGGTAAATTCTGATCATTTATAATATGGATTCTACCGGGTTGTTAAAGCTCAAATTAAAACATTCCAGTTTAAATGTCTTTAAATGCATTCTGAAACACAAGTTATCAATTATTTTGATGTAAATAGTGATAATATATTAATATTTCCTAAGTATCGTCAACTTCCGCCATTAAAAAGGGGGGCGTGGCCAACCCCATGGCGAAATTAGGTTGAGCGAGCTGCATAACCTGCTGCGAACGCGTAGAAACATGGCGTCTCTCGTAAGACACTTATCCAAATGGAACGGAACTCAAATATATATCGAAAGTACTAATTTAATAATAAATAGACACACACATCGGAAAATTAAAAACTCAGATTTTTTGGCGCCGATTGCGAATTCCCATACACAAAAAGTAGTAGTCCACCTTGACTTACCAAAGTATCTACCAATAGTACCAAAATCCGGAATCCGGGAGAAACCGGAATCCGGATCCGGCGGATTTCGCATAAGAAAATCCGGATCCGGTTGGAAAAAACGGATCCGGCACACCCCTAATTAAATATAGATTGGAAGTATGGTTAGAATATTAAATTTAGACAAGAAATATGGTTAAAATATTAAGTTTAGAATAGAAGAGTAAATTATGTTTAAAATTGTATTTCTCCAGATGAGTCTCCTCAAATTTGGTTGGTTGAATGTATTAATGAAAGCCATGGAGATGACCAAACTGGACTTTAAAAATTTTACATGAAGATGTCAGAACTAAACATTGAAAACTTCACATGCAGATTACCAAGATGGACATTGTAAACTTCACATGAAGATGTGAGAACTCGACTTTGAAAATATCACATGCAGATAACCAAGCTAGAAATTGAAAACTTCATATGAAGATGTCAAAACTGGACTTAAAACTTTACCATGACAAGAATGACCAATTGAAGTAGGTTTTTTAAAAATTGTGCCTACAATAAAAAAAAAAAAAAAAAAACAATAAAACTACAACTATAATACTAAGTTTAACAGCATTCTAAAGATTCATTCTTATGAACATTATGATTATTGGTATTATTACATACGTGAAGACATTACCTACAGAAATACAGAGGATACCATCTTACTATTACAGTAAAACTTCAGTTTTGCGACCTTTAAATTGCCATTGAAACGAGTGCGTTATTTGGTGGGGGTCTTAAAAAAGAGGTAGGACATTTTCAAAAAGCGACATTTAGAAAATTAAGTAAACAAGAAGAAAAATACACATACCATTAAGTATAGGCACCATCTTACATTCAGAATTATAGATTAAACTCTGTCTCACAACCAATATAAACTCATATTGTCTCACAACCAATACAGTCATTATCTTCCTATTCCTCATTAATTCCAATGCTGGTTTGGTAGTTGTTTAAAACATGTGTAAGTGCTGAGTACATGCTTAGAGTTATAACTATTTATGTATAAGATAAGCGCATTAATTTTTGTAATTATTTTTATTATGTCATTGAATAGTTTTTTTTATTGAAAGAAATCTGTTATTTCTGTTTGTTTTCATGATCCCCCCACCCGTGCATGTTCTTTTAGTATGTCTCTTTGAACACCAGACATGGTGTTAGCAAGGTCTGAAAGACTCCTGCTCAGGCCATAACTGGCTATCGCCTTGGAGTATTTCAAAAGACAAATTTACGGTACAAGCCTTATTTCCCCTTCACTACTTCCTAGCTGCTTTAGTGCATCGCCTGCTGTTAAAAGTCGTAAACGAAACTGTTAACAAGCGCACAAATATAGCATTGCTTTGGAATCTGACTTTTTCAATTGCTAGGTCGTAAAATTGAATTATTTGAAGGTTGCAAGTCACGTTTTTGAGGGATTCGTTTAAGAGAGGTCTTTATATATCACAAAGCATTGGTGAATTTTTTTTTCGGTCATATGTTGGAGGAAGTCGTTTAAGAGAGGGTTGCAAAACGGAGGTTTTACTGTATTGGAAAGACTTTACCATCACCTAGACAGCTCTAAAAAATATGCTAGGGTGCTTTTCTTGGAAGTGCTGGGTGGCTGAGTGGTCTAAACTGAGCAAATCTCAAGGTGGTGGTCGGGAGTTCAATTCTAGCCAAAGCCCAGTCAAGCATAAACCCATCCAGCACCCAGTGTAGATGGGACACGTTAACCTTGGTCGGCCACTCATCTAGAAGGAAACTCTAAATTCAAACCGGGAGATGGCGTCCCCTACAGGCGGCAAACAATGAATCATTCCGACAACCCCTGCGACGCCCCGGATGCCATCACTGAGAGTGCAGTGAGCATGCTAAAATAGCATGGATACTTAGCGTTATATAAGTATTCAATCAATCAATCTTTGACTTCTCATCAGCATTTAACACTATCCAAACACACCTTATGATTAAAAAGCTTTATATATTAGCTTTTCAAGCAAGGATACTGAACTTTTTAACAAATATTTCAATTTGAATGACCAAATATCACTAAGTAGAGAAATATGTACCAGGATACCACAAGGTTGCGTTCTCTCCCCTGTTCTGTATACAATATATACCAATAATACCAAGAGCCCAAGCAACACCGTTCCAATAATTAAATTTACTGATGATGCTACCATTGCTTAATATCTGAAGGGGAAAGCATATACCACAACTTACTAGCTTTATCAGTTGGTGCAATGAAAATTTTCTTTAGTTAAATATCTCAAAACTGAAAGAAATGGCTGTCAATTTCCAAAGGGGGAATCACCCAATTACAGATCTCACGATAAATAATCACAGTATTGAGGAAGTAGACACAAAAGTATCACCATTAATAATAAGCTGACAGGGCATGACTTGGACCCAAACAAAAACAGCAGAAAACCTATTAAACACATGGGAGAGAACATTTCTCCGGGCAATATATGACAAAGGATGAATATGGATGGAGAATACGTACCAACCCGAAATTGTACAGTCTATATCAGGATCTCACGCTAGTAGCAGAAATAAAAAAAGGGCAGGCTACACTGGGCAGAACACTTAAAGAGAATGCCAAATGACAGAAGAAGGAATTGTGTACATCACCAAACCCCAGAGGAAAACGGCTCAAAGGCAGACCTAGGCTTAGATGGTTTGATGATGTGGAAAAAGATCTACAGCAGCTGGTAATCCAAGCATGGAAAAGAAAAGCATTAATTAGGTCTGAGTGGAAGGAAGTAGTGAGGCAGGCCAAAGCCCTACATGGGCCATAGCGCCACAAGGATGGATGGATGACATGGCATGAACACAGCCAAATTTTTTTATTAAAAAATCAACCAAAGACTTTTCTATCTTTAAAAAATGTACTATTTTGGTGTAAACAAACAAGTTATTAACTTATTATACAATGCAACAATTGGAAGCCTTGTAAACTTACCATTACAGCTCTATCAGCTCCATCTACAAATTTGCAGGTGCAGTTTCCACATCTATGACATAGGTTGACTTGGTTCAACATTGGTTGGCAACAAGAACAGGGAGACAAGTTGCATGTGTGTCTCCCTTAAGCACAGCTTCACTTGAAATACCTTCACGGCATCAGGCATATCAGTGATCAAGTGGTCCCGTGCCTGGAGCTGCAGGTTCAAGTCGCTTTTTATTTTTAACCCGAAAAACTGTGGAGTCTTTCTCAATGCTGTCCATGAATTGAGAGATTTCATCAATCAGCTGGAAAAATCTACTAAGAACTTTTATCAGACTTAGCCATCGCACCTCTGTATGATAAGGCATGTCGCCGAACTCTTGAGTCTATTTGCAGCAAAAAAAATATTGAAATTTCCTGTGATTTAGACCTTTGGCTCTGATAAAGTTGACGGTTTGTGTAACAGTGCTCATTACACCTTCCATGTTGAGGACTTTACCACACAGCGAGCCTTGGTGTATGATGCAGTGATATGCTATCAATCCACCAGTAAATTTATCCTGCATTTTTAACCACATCCTTCCAACTAACTAGTCTCCTTTTTTCGCTGTTCATCGTCAGTGCTCCATCTGTTGTAAGTCCAGCTAGTTTGTCCCAAGGCAGGTTCATGTCAGTTAAACTTTGACATACATTGTCAAACATTTCTTTTCCTTTCATTTCTCATGCATGGATACCATGTGCAATATTTCTTCTGTAACATTGAAACTGGAGACCACTCCACAGATGAAGATAGGGAGCTGTGCAGTGTCAGTCAGCTGTGCAGTGTCAGTCGTGTCATTACTTTCATGGACAGCAAGTGAGAATGCAACAATTCATCATGCAGCACTTCACAAGCTCCTCCTGTAGATGGTTGGCCTGATTTTGCAAGCTCCTTCACCACAATAAAACTTGCTTTCACAGCAGCTTCAATATGTGATTTTGCTTTGGTGAAAAACATTCATCTTCAATTCTTCTACCTTCTATTGCTTCTACTCTGCATTCAGGAATTTTAACTTGTCTTGATGTTTAGTCTCAGATTATATTCCTTGATCACAGCCACATTATCTCCATAAAGTAGGTACAGATTGATGACACGTTAGCCATAGCAGGAAAGTGTGATGTAATATCCAGGCTCTACACCACTTTCATTTCTTATGCACCTATCCAAAATCAGCAACTGATGTTGCTGGGTTACTGTAACGACAAACATCCACTCACTACACAACTTTTACTGTCGCTTATTTTGATAGAAAAAGTGGGAATGCTCTCAGGTAGACTATCCTTGGACAATGCAGACTATTAGGGAATATGATTTGCACTTTATATCGCAGGGCCATTGAAAAATATTTGAGCCTAAAATTCTCTCTCATGCCTGATATAATTGTACGCTGCTCAAGACCTCTCAGGCCTGATATAATTGTACGCTGGTCAAGACCTCTCAGGCCTGATATAATTGTAAGCTGGGCCTCATGTGGCCCACGGACCTTAAGTTTGACACGTATGATATAGGAGTACTTTTTTTTCTTAAATTTTACTAATGCTTCTTTTGTTATAGTGTTGTTGTTTTTTTCAGATGCATAACTTTGATGTAGACATTGCAGTCTTTGTTACATGTAACAATAACCAACACGTATTTTCATCTTCTATGAGTCTTGCAGCTGAAGTGAAGTAGATGAAGTACATAAAGCAGTTGAAGTAAATGAATAAAAATATTATTGTAAAGGGACTGTAAATAATATTATTTATACATTTTGTTTTTTCACTTCCAGGTTAATGCATTCTACACAAGTGACTTGGCGATGAAAACCAAGACGTTTCAGTAAATCTATATCATAGATTCTTGGCTGACAGCTGATTGTGCACCAAATCATCTTGGCTGACAGCTGACTGTGCACCATATCATCTTGGCTGACACCCTAATGTACACCACACCATCTTGGCTGACAGCTGATTGTGCACCATATCATCTTGGCCTGAACATACACCACATCATTCTGGCTGACATCTGAATGTACACCACACCATCTTGGCTGACAGCTGATTGTGCACCATATCATCTTGGCTGACAGCTGAATGTACACCACACCATCTTGGCTGACACCTGAACATGCACCACATCATTTTGGCTGACATCTGAATGTACACCACACCATCTTGGCTCTCATCTGAGTGTACAACACACCATCTTGGCTGACACCTTAATGTCTCAACCCAAGTAAACAAATTTAACAAATTATTAATAAAATAAATTTCTACTAACACACAACTAAAATTTTTAGACTTTTCAATCAACCTGTTCATTGTTTCAATCACTCAAACATTAACATTAATGGTTTTAAACCTATGCTATTTTTCATTTGTAATTCAAATAAATGTCACCTTGTTGCTGTATGAATGTGCTGCTCCACAAAAACTAAAAATAGAGACTTTTTAATTACCCTAACCTGTCTTGGCATGAAGACTAAATGATAAAATGTATTACTTTGACCAGTTGGTTCAAATAGACTGATGAGCTGAATGAATTACCCTAATGCTCAGTTCACACGATCAAATTCTCATCAAATTTTCATTCATACATTTGATGCAATTTTTGTATGAAGCCTGTTCATAACTTTCAAATCACTATTTGATCAAATTTTGATGGCATGCAAATTTCTTAAAATCTGTATGATTATGCAACCTCCATATCACATGAACAAACACTAAGAAGAATTTTATCAATCTAGGTCACTAGGTCGTGTTTACATTGACTAAGCTAAGTTATCAAAACAACAGCAGCCTCCAAGTAATAATAATGTACTTAATTTAGAAAAAGATGTAATAGAAAAATTAGACAATAAATCGGCAAAGGGCATGATGTGATTGAAAGGTTATTTATAAATAGGCTTATTACTTGTACAGCATATATACTATAACCCTGTAGCTGTAACACTAATGACTACTTAAAGACTACTTAATACTTCCAATTGGATCAGCTCGAGCTCCAGGCAAAGAAAATATTGCTCCGTAACCCTGATTACAAATAACAATTAGAAATTCAATTCTACTACCCCCCCCCCCCCTTTTTTTCTTGTTTTCAGTGCTATTATAGCAAATGGATGCCCCTTTGATTAAATTAAAAAGTTCAACTTTTAAATTACTTAACTTAGGTGCAATATAGGTTAGTTATTATATTGTTGTTCTGTGGCGACCCCTTAGGTCCACTTTTTAATAATTTCCACAGAAAACGTAAAATCTTATTATATTATTGTTTGAGTCATGCTATAGACATTTTTTGTTGTTGGTAGAATGTAGAAAAACTTGACTTTAGATATAATAAATATTTAAAAAAGGACCTTCAAATGAGATAGAATCATAGTAAAAAAATACTGTTATATTGTACAAGTATAGTAAAGCTCTCCTGAACATTCATAAATAAAAGTTCATTAATAAAAAAAATAATCAATATAATTTTTAAATTGATTTAATGGGAATTTTAGGTGCTATTTGACAAGTTATGAGATACCGGTAGTTAAAAAGAGAATTAGCAGTACTCCTCTTCTCAGTCTGATCAACTGCCAGAGGAAAATAGGCCATTAACTATTTCTTTCCATTTCTTCCATTCTCTAGATATCTTCTCCAGCTCTTGACAATTTTTATAACCCGGTATATTTTTGATGACATCCCTTTATCAAGTTTAGGGAAATCATTCCTGATTTATGTATTAAAATGAACAGAACACTCATTTGTAGTACACTACATTAGATTTTTAAAATTATATTGAGTACAATTATATATATATACTGGTACTCTAATTTAAACTGTAAAAGATAATATTTTAGGGAGTGGTAATCTCCTTTTAAAAATAACTTCCAGATAAAACACCTGATTTAAAAGATACAAATACAAGTTCAATCACAGATTTCAAAAGAACTCAGAAACAAATTGGTATAAATTTTATTAAAAAATAAGCAGTGCTGAAAGAAGTTATCAATAAGCACTACCATTAGTTGCAGCATTTGCATATTTGAAAATAGGATGTCACAATCATCTTTGACAATAGAAATCTTTTCATTTCATCGTCTCTCAAGTTAGGGTATTGTAAATGTGGCTCTAGTGTGTTTAATAATTTCTGGAGAAAAAAAAAGATGCATTTTATTTATTACTCATAAAAATATATAAAAAATTTACATTATAAAGTTATCACACAAACACTCATTTTAAAGCATAAACATTTATATTTCCCAGTTATAATATGTAACGTTTATAATGTGAGCTAATGTATTTTATTTCTTCAGTGCAATTGATGATTTGCCAATGTAACTATCTCATTCACCTTTACAAACTACCGTCTCTTTCTCCGCCAAGAAGTAATAAGGTCCAATGAAAATTACACAGTACTTTATTAAGATATTTGATAAATACATCACATGGTTCCTTGACATCAGAACTGTTCGAACATTTATAGTGTAATATGAAGAATATATATCCATACACTTACAAAAATGTATCTAATAATTAATTTATTAAATCCATCTGAAAAATACATGTCAACCTTCTCCATTAAAATTATGTCGTTCACTCCCTTCACTCAAGAAAAAATGAATTCTCCATACACTATAAAAATTAGTTCCTTTTTTCTCATGTTTCTATTCTTTTCCTTCAAATCACTTTGCCGTTGTGCAGTGAGAGCAAAACTTTGTGCCGTGAGAGCAAATGTTAGTGTCCTGTGAAAAAATCCATGTCATATGAATAAGTAACATGGTCTGTTACACACATTACTGATACTAAAAAAATAAATATAGAATAACTATAATATGGTATGACAATCCACATAAGTTCAATATGTTTTTGTCATTTTCTTTATACTCAATTTGTCTTGACCAAAAATCAGCAACAAAGTTGTTTTTGCCTTTTATTGATTTTATTTCAATTGATCGAGTATTGAAGACTATCTGTTGATCTTGTTATTGGCTATTCTCTTTTTGTTTAGTGCCATTAATGGTTTATGATCTGTTAAGAGACTAAACTTTCTTACTTAGAATTTGATCAAATTTTGAACAAAATCTCAACAAAGAAACCACACACAAAATAGTGCCTTCATACTAAAATTTGACCCATATTGAAGAAATTTGACAGAAATTTGATCGTGTGACCTGATCATTACCCTGTCAGTACATATTAATGTATTTACAGTTATTGATGTTGTCAAAATCTAAAGCTAAATAAATTTAAATATTAACTTAAATTTAAATAACATCACTGGGCAATGTTTCAACTTGTGCATTCATTTCAAACATCACTGGACAATTATTCAACTTGTGCTTTCATTTAAAAACCTCACTAGACAAAGATTCAATGTATGCATTCAATTCCAACATCACTAGACAATTGAATAGCACTAATCACTAGAGTCACATAACACTAGACAAGTGACTAACAAACAAATCATTAGTTACACATGACGAAACAATTGACTATTAATCAAATAACTAGTGACACATCACTGTAAAAGTTACTAACAAACAAATACTGCAGACATATGTCTAATGCTGGAAAGCTTAACAATCAAATCATATTTATTACAACACTAATAAAGAATGTACTAAGAACTATATTAATAGTTTTTAGTGAATAGACAAGAGGTGGCTTTGACTGAATGATTGATTTAAAAAAAGCACATGAGTAGTAAATTTGAATTTTTTTAATGATTATGATAAGAAGATTTTCACCTATAGCAAGTAATTAGGGGTGGCGAATTTAAAAAACAAAAGTAGGATGGGGGAGGGATGTCCGATTGAAGCCATTAAATACTTTAAAAAATATTCTATCTTCAAAAGATTGATATAGTATTTATGACTATTTAAAACAATTTTCAAAGAACAAATAAAAAAGTCCCACTAAACATGACATTATTTAACACCAAAAACAGTTTGTACCAATTAAAAGTTTATGTTCACAATGTGCTTTTGATTCACCAAGATGATCCATAAGGTAAAAAGAAATCCCAGTGTCAGGGGATAAAAGAACCAAGTGGAGCATGACATAAGTGTAACTCTAGAATTATCAATTTTACCATTATCAGAATGTTTGAATTTGAACTTTCTATGTGAGCTGTTTTGAATGATAGCCTGCAAGGCAAGGTTGGGTAATATGTTCCCAAATCAAAGATTATTAATTTTTATCAATGCTAACAAGTATAAAGTAACTGACCTTACTAGTAAGGTATAAACTAATTTGAAAATTTAAAAAATAATTTAACAATCATAGGCTATAAATCTCTGTAACCATAAATTTCATATCAGTTTATAAATATTAAAAATAGAAAGTATTTTTAATATTTTCTTGATAAATTATTTACACAAAAATAAAACATGCTTTAAAATCAACAAAAAAATTGAATTTATTATAATAATGAACAGGATATCCCAGAAGAATTCTCTTTATAAGTATAAAAGTCATTTTGACTACTTCTATTAAAATGTATATTAAAAAAGTATTTTAAATATTTTAAAATTATTTCAGAAAAGTAACAGGTGCACAAATTCAATTGTATTAGCTTTAGAATTTAGTGTTAATTTACTGATCACCGGTAACATAAAGTCTGAAATAGAGATACTTTTCCTGCTCCATTTTGCGAAATTACGGTCAAAGGGAAGCAACCATTAAAATAAACAGATGTTTTAAAGACGACAGCGATAACTTCCCATTAACTATATGGTAATTTTATTTATTCGCTTCAAGAAAGTTAACTCTTGTGACCTTGGTGAAAGATCATTTTTACTTGGTTACTGTTCCTAATTCTTTATGAAAGTATGGGAACTAACTGCTGTCACCTTGATGAACAAATTAATTTTTTGAGTTGCCTCTAACTGAGTACTCTTTTATAACAAAAGGTTTTTTTAATCTGTTGATTAATTTATTAGCTTTCCTTAGAAAAAGAATTCTTTTGTGGTTTGAATAACTTTTCCTAAATTATTTTTGAAGATACAATGCAAACATTGGTAAATTTAAAGGACGAATGCCACTATTTTATCGAATTTCACGAGTGTATCCCAAAATCGATCCCTATTTCTTTTGTGGTTTGAATAACTTTTCCTAAATTATTTTTGAAGATACAATGCAAACATTGGTAAATTTAAAGGACGAATGCCACTATTTTATCGAATTTCACGAGTGTATCCCAAAATCGATCCCTATGCCTAACCTGAACCCTAAATCGATCCCTCAACCTAACCTAAACCCTTAATTCACTGCAACTATAATAAACACCCAAAAGACGCCGTGGCATTCGTCCTTTATTTATTTATTTAGGCATTTTTATATATTACAATTATTAAAAACATGTGAACTAAGTAAAATAAAAATGAGACACTAGGATAGTAACTACTATACTAAGAAACAATTGAAATGGCTATAAAACGAGGACACCTTGGCCTGCCTATACTACAACTACAGGGTCAACCCGAGACAGAAAATGAGGCAGGGCAAGGAGGGTGCATCACAGGTCATAGGCGGACCTAAACATTCAATTAGCCCAAACATTAGTTGGTTGTTCTGATTTGTTGTGTGTGTGAGGTGGGGGTACTGTGTTCGAGACAGAAAATGAGGCAGGGCAAGGAGGGTGCATCACAGGTCATAGGCGGACCTAAACATTCAATTAGCCCAAACATTAGTTGGTTGTTCTGATTTGTTGTGTGTGTGAGGTGGGGGTACTGTGTGAAGTTAAATTATGTATTAGTATTAGTATTATAAATTATACTATAATATTATAATTTATAGTATAGGCACTATTCACTATAGGCATAATTTAATTAAGATTAATTAAATTAGAATCAAGCTATTTAATTTTCTAAATTTAGTTTTTTTAAAGAACAAAGTGGCTATTCGTACCCAGGTATCAGAAGTGAGAGGTTTAGATTAAAAAAATTATTTAAAATTTTATTGTTGGGTTTGTAAGACAAAAGGAGGTATTGAATGGACTATATGTTTGTAAACTTAATTCTTCAGTTTAACTGCAATAAACTACCACTAAAAATGACGTCCTAATAGCACTGAGTCAAAATGGACCCAGACACTCAGCGCCGCCATTCGCACCAGGGTACCATTAGACTCAAGCTATTCTGATGTCATTTGTGGTAGTTTATTTTAGTAAAGCTGAAGAAGTAAGTTTACAATCGTATCCCAATCTCTCACTTCTGGTACCCGGGTACGAATAGTCGCAGCCTTTAAAGAATGTCAATGTAAATATATATCTATTCAAACCCTTTCCATCGCAACTGGGTGTAATACACCCGGAGACAGACTGTGATTGCTGGTATCTCGAGTCTCCTTTTTAATAACCTTTCTCATACTCGCCCTCATCCACGAGGTAGTTGGAATTAGCACGTTTCATTTCAATAGTTATTTTTTCTCTCTTACGATTGTCTTCTTGTGGTTTTTTCTTCGAAGACATTTTAGTACAGGTTATTACACTAAGCACATAAAAAATTTCGAATACTGTCTGAATAAAAAATTTGTAAAAACTGGTGATCACACACACGAAAACAATACGCTAACAGACCGAGTGCTAGACACAGACAAATGCATCGGCGCGGGAGTCCCGGCTCACAAATGAATGTCGGGAAAAAGGGATTTCGCCTTTCTGCGTAACTTGTTTTGTGAAATATCGCTCATTAAGGGAGCAAATTCTTAACATTTTTTTTTTTGCTCGTTATGCGAATGACTCATGAGAGGTGCTCGTTATGAGAGGCTCCACTATATTCTGAATCCATTTGGGTACTGGTACTAACTATAATAACATTAACATGTATTCAACATGACATACTATTTTAAAGCAGAAAAGTCACATGTACACATGGAAAATAGGGGCTTTGCACCTCAGCTTGCACAGTTTATACATAAAAGAACAGAATAATCTTTGCAAATATAAATATGTCTTAATAAACTTGCTGAGTTGAAGTGGTTTGGGCAGCTATTTGAAGTGTTTGTAAAGATTTCAAAACACTGGGGATGTTTTGTGTGCAATGTCAATATTGGCTGCCTGTAATTGGCTGCAGTGGATGCCAAGTCAACAATGTTGAAAAACACAACCAAAAGCCATCTTTTACTTTTTTGTATTCACAGAGAACACCTTCGCCAGTTGGTCCATGGCATAAATGCCTCCTTTGATTTTGTTGTTATCTCTGGTTTCTTGCATTCAGTTTCACTTTCTTTATCTGGACGATTGTGTATTGTGTTCAGGAGCAATACAATTTTCTGCCTTGAGCTCTGGTTTTTTACAAGGTTGTTTCCTGTCTGAACAAAAACGCTGATTTTATGAGGAGCAGACATTATTATTGGATAGGAAAATCTTGCTCCGTTTCACTGTTCCAACTATAGGGTGAGTCTGTTCTCTGCCATTGGTTTTGCAGGTTGTAGGGGAATGAAATAATAGGCTGTTATGAAATTTTGGCTACTTCCAATGAAGTTCCTTGTGAGAGAAATCATAATCTCTGGGGATTTTCCAATATTTCTCTTTGCTGGCAGGGCACTTACATTTTATTTGATTTTGAAGAGATATGGGCAGCTCTTCAGAGGATAGTTCGAAGACGATTCACAGAGTAAGAAGAGTTTTATTCCATATTTTTCGGGCTTGCTTGGCATATATCATACATTGAATAAATCTGCACTGACCTCTGAAACCAACCAGCTGTCCACCTACTGTGATGTTCTTTCCAGGAACATAATACCTCGCCAAATTACTCAGGAATGCTTCTCATACATCTCTAATGGGATCAAAGATGTCACGAGCCAGAAAGGATTGATCAACTATCCTTGTTATCAAAGCAAATATAAATCAGAAGTTTGCTGAATGTCTTCATTGAAAATGCTGCCCTAAAAAGAGGATTTCCATCAACATGGTTAAATAAAATTCCACTGAAATGCCTTTCAGATAAAGAGCGCCAGTGTGTAGTAGGCTTTTTCTCACCTTCCCTTTTGGTGCAGTCAACTATTGTTTGTGTCATTTTATCATTAATATTCTGAAAAATTGCTTCAGTGGGAGATAATATGCGATCTATGAAGGGAGTTCGGTTTCAGGTCAATTAAATCATGCCACATATTAAAAAAGAAAAATAACATAAAGAGAGCCATTTATTGTGATATAAGACTATGGGGGTAACCCATCCAGTTGCCAGGAATTACCAGAAACAATTTTTCCCATTATTATAAGTGTACGGTTGTGCTATACCCAGTCACTAGGGACAGGGTATACTATATGTTATTTGGGAAAGTGTTATGATATTTCACCATTTTAGTTTATCTTAAATGCAATTTTTTTTTAGTTTGATTTGCGTTCAAAAATTTTGAGGAGAAATAATACCAATTACCAAACCACTGGAAATAGTAACTATTAAATTATCACAAGTAACTAGTACAAGACAAAAATTAGTACACTCAAAATATGGAGGAAAAAAACTAACTACTTGTAGTACTAACAACTAATTTAATTTTTTAAAGTAGTTATTTACTGATACTGTAGTCTATTCTAAATTATTAACATTAAGTTCATTGTAGTTATTAGGAAGTAACATTAAATGAATAATTACTTGATACATTGCCACTCAAAAGAGCTGTTCTGCATGACTGTGTTGAATGGATTCTTGACTTAATATCAAAGTGATAACAAAAATTACTGTTGAAAAATAGTAGGCCTAGAGACCACAATCTTAATTTTATGAGAATATTAAATTAAATTTGTTGTTCAGTACTTCACTTAAAAAATTTCAAGGGCAGTTGAAAGGATTTTCTTTTGGCAGTCTTACTCACATATAAAATTTGTAACACTAATGTCACCGAAGAATTAAAAAGTTATAGACAATTATAAATAATAATAACATAAATCATTTAAAATATATCATAAATTGCTAAAGTTTTTAAATCAAACATAAATATTCATGCCATACAAAAATAGGGGATTAAGTTAAGTGGGAAATATTGTTTAAGGTACATTGAGAGGTACAGTAGTCATGATAAATATTCTTTTAGGTACCGGTACCGTACATTGAGAGCTCCGGTAATGATGAGAAATATTTTTTTGGGTACGTGGAGAGGTACAGTAGTCATGGGAAAATGCAAGACACTGAACTTATTAGTTTTAGAAACATTGACCATTTTTGTGATGGAGAAATGATTTCATAGGACTAGCTTTATACCTTGCCATCTCAAATATATCTGACTTGATTTACATAAGATAAACAAAACTTAGGACTTAGTATATAAAAATATATGGAAATATAGGTCAAAATGCCTTCTTCATTAACATCAGAATGTAAATATTTAATATAAGGAAATGAGCTAAACCAAGTATGCGAAAATCTGAATAAAAGGATGCAACAAAAAACAAAACGTGTTGACAAGAATACTCCCTCAGTAAAGAAAGTACAATAAATTAAATATATAATAAAAATAAACATTTAGCTTCAATGTGGTGTCCAAGAGGACAGCAAGCGGACTGTAAAATAAATCCTTTATCATTAATTTTTGAAGTTTTTTGTTTTGTTTAGTAAGCCCTGGAATCTATAAAACAAAGCTTCAAAATTTGGTTGCCCAAGAGATTATTGAGGCCATGGGCTTACGTCTAGTTAGCCTATAATCTGACCCTTTCAAAAATACAGAATACACAATATAAAACTAGACAAGCAAGTTTATAATTTCTCTATTTACAGATTGTTTCTGTCAACACATTGGATGATTTCCTTGTTTCTATCAACACACTGGATGATTTCCCTGTTTCTATCAACACATTGGATGATTTCCTCCAAGAAGTGATCTGATAGAAAACAATTTCTCTTGATTTCATGGTTCATTGACCCAGGTACTGAATATCTATTAAGTAAATGTATTTCCAGTTTTTAATTAGTTTTATTTTACATGAGATTTAGTAAATTGTTTTTATTGCTCCCAAATGATACTCAGTTTGAAAGAGTGAGAAATAAAGACAAAAATATGCCATAATATATTGGAAACTTAAAAAATATAGATAGTAAAATATTTTTGATATTATTCTCAATTTTAATTTTGGTCATCAGAAATGAGATGCATCCACAATTAGGTACAACTGAGATACTACATCCATAATTGGGTACACCTAAGATTCATCTATGATTGTGTAACACTGAGATACTTCATCATGATTTGGTACAACTGAGACTGATATGCATTCATGATGGTGTACCACTAAGTGGGACTAAGATGATACCGGTACATCCATAATTGCCTACCGCTGAGATACTACATCCATGATTGGGGTACAATTGATATACATCCATGACTGGCTACCACTGAGATACTAAATCCATCATTGGGGTAAAAATGATATACATCCATGATTGGGGTAAAATTGATACATCCATGATTGGGGTACAATTGATATACATCCATGACTGGGTACCACTGAGATACTGCATCCATGATTGGGTTCGTACAACTGAGATACATCCATGATTGGGTACCACAAAGATTTCTTTTCTCTGTAACACTAACAGAAACACTCCTGAATAGGTAAATTTTTATCTTTTATTAAGTTAAGACTCCTTCACTTCCAAAATTTCAACATTGGACAACAGATAGTGTTTCCTTCCTGAACATTTGACCACCAGCGGTGCCAACAACATGAACATTTGACCACCAGCAGTGCCAACAACTTGAACTATTATTTTTATTGTTGATAGTTATTGTATGGATGGTTTTACTTAACTGAATAAAGTGCCAACCCCTTCAAGATGTTAAATAAATGTGTGTATGAACTTGTGAACCAATATCTAAATTTTTTCATGATTTTTTAAAGATTTTATTGAAAATTATAATTGTTTCCTTAAATGTTATAATTTGAATCTCACTTTTCATGTATTTGAAATTTGATTTTGTAGCAGACCTGTTTACTCTTACTATTATGGCATACTATGTACGATTTTGAGGTTTAAACATTATATAGACTGTATGTTTATTTTTTTTATTATAAATATAAGGTATTTAACAATTTTGTGATGATAAGTGTGCGATTTTAAGAGTTTGAGGGTAAACAGGTCTGTTGTAGGCATAAGACTTGGTACATCTATGTTGTCTAGTATGTATTCAGTGTTGGTCATCAAATGTACCCGGTGTTAGGTGGTGTAGTTTTAAAGGTACATTTACACTGCAGATTTGTTACATGGATTCTCAACTTTCTGTGACTACAAGCTGCTCACTTTCAAGCTGCTCTCTACATTGGCATATTTCATTTCACTAGTCCAGTACAAAAGTTTCTGCTGGCAAGTTACATAAACAGTCCCATCATATTTTGTTCAGTGCTCAACAAATCTTGTTTAAAAGGCAAGAATCCTAGTAACTATTTGGTAGTGTGAACGTACTTTAAGACTTAGAACATATTGTAAATATTGTAAATATGTTTAGAATCAGTTAAGGATGAGTGATATTGTATATTGCTGGTCATCAAATGATTAGACTCCAATTGTGCACAAATACGGTTTAATTATTTGGCGACAAGCAATAAAATAATAACAGGGGCAATGCAGAATTATGATGTCAAAGTCCCCCCATGTGATAAACATACAAAATGTCTTTTGTACAAAAACTAAACACCAACCATGTGAATTCACTGTAAATATTTTTTTGCGAGATCTTAAGATGATGGTGGTTTTAGACAAATAGCACATGTAAAAAATAATGGATTGATTTGTATTTTACAGGAAAAGTATGAAATCCAGGCATTCTATAGATTGACTGTTGAGATATCCAGCAGTATTGTCTATAGCTTTAGTGCCTGGACTTTTCATAAACAAGTAAACATTTAAATTGAAGTAGATCTTATAGAATGCCTGGATTTCACACTTTGCCTAAACATGTGTAATTGGAGGGCTTGATGGAATAAGGTGCCTACATTTTTTAGGTAGCTTGGATTTCACCAAGTCCTTATTAGTTTCTTTTGTAAAGATAACTCACTGTATATCACCAGGAGTATTCATGTTTTCATCTCTTTGGAGATAGTCTCGCGGGGATAATTTTTGTTTTTCTCCCCCTAAAATAAAGAGCATTCATATTTTCTTTTTTCAATTGAATAAATTTAAAAGAACTTCAAATGTTTTTTCTTTCTTTTATTTTAATTAATTTTTTTCTTTTTCTCTCACATACAATTAGTTAAGCACCATCTATTTATTACAGCAATATTGACTTAAATTAATAAAGATCAAAACTCGGAGATCGAGATTCCATCTCTTTGGACCTCTAGTAGTCCATGAGGGGACAATATTGAGTCGTAGGTTTGGAACAGCTTCCTCTCCGGAGATGGCGTTACCACCCAGGGAGTCGGAGTCATACGTTCCTAGGAGTTGTTCTTTGCCTTGAATTGCTCGGCGCCAACTGAAGAAGATTGAGTCCTTGAACGCCATCTGAAAATAAAAGAAATATTTATCAACTAAGATTTGTTATCGGTAAAATAACCTCTCATCTATCTTTCCCCAAAGATAAATCATTAATTGCTACCTCAACTGAAGAAGATTGAGTCCTTGAACGCCATCTGAAAATAAAAGAAATATTTATCAACTAAGATTTGTTATCGGTAAAATAACCTCTCATCTATCTTTCCCCAAAGATAAATCATTAATTGCTACCATACTTAAAGCTAAAAGAACGAATACAAATAAATTCAAGCATATGTTTAATGTTAAATACAGCGTAATTAAAATAAATATTTTGATTGAGCTCTAGTTACATAATTTAGAATAATTAAATGACAACTTCATTTAAATTGGCAAATCACAAGCTTTTAAATTTCCTTCAGTGACTTTACTGATAATATCCCTCACCAATGACAGTTTATGGGTTCAACTGAACTTCACTTCCTTGGTCACCACCTTGTAATATGCTAAACTCATTTCTAATACTACTCTCAAAGTCTGATACATATCTACTATCACGGGATCACCAATGACCCTTTGCATAAAAAAATGATAATTCAATCAGATAATTTTATCAGTCATGCACAACTTTTTAACTCTCGTAAAATAACCAAAGATAGAATATAAATACATTTCGATTACTTCATTAACATGAGCAGTGGTATTATCAGGTCAACTTTGGCTTTCTTGGGAACTTTTCTCTCCCATGAGTTTAATAGGTTTACTGTCGGTTTTGTAAGGATCCAAATTTCACTTGCTTATATTTTTTTACTTTGAAAATTTTCTGACTACTGAAGTATGCCCTATTTCCTGCCGATATTCTTTCTTTTATTTCTGTTAGTAATTCATTTCTTTGATTTAATTTTTAAAAAGTGTGTTTTTTTAATTTTAATGACTTGATGACTTCCAACCCTGCTTATAATGATTTTATGCTCGAAGCATTATCATCGCGAGGAACTTGGATGTTTTAATTTTATTTGACTTAATTTTTAAACTAGAAATTCGATAGCTAATCCATTTTATAAAGTCTTCTAATTCAATAAAGGCTTTTGATATATCTTTCCTACTTTTCCCTTACAGTGCTGACAAAGTCATCAGCATATGCAAGATACTGAAGGGGTTGATTGTAGAGAGCGGGTCTTACTCAGTACTTCTCAACCCATTTGGGAGCCGACTGACTCTTGACTCTTTCTCAGGGATTAGCTAAGACTATCAGAAAACACACATACTCTACAGTTATGAAGTAGCAACGATAATAATGTTGTAGTAAGGGGGGTCACCTCAACATGAGGAACAGTATTAAAGAGTTGTAGCATTAGAAAAGTTGAGAACCACTTTTATAACTCTATCCAATTTTAGATTAAATAGCATGTATGACAGTGAGTCTCCTTGCTTAGGCCTCGTCTAATCTGAAATTTCTTTGAATATTCTCCCTGAACCTCGTAACCAAACGTTTTTTCAGTTATTTTATGTATCAGTCTTATAAAGATATTTTCTTTTCTGGTTCTGGTTGTATTCATTGCTACATCCATGTACTGGCATCTGTGCAATGGTTGGGGGTATGATGTTGCTATTCTAACAGCTCCTAGCTGATGCCAGGGCAGCCTTGAAGCTTTCGACCGATGTCGAGTTCACAGTGGCATTGTCCAGGTGGTTCCATGCTATTATTGTGCGTGGTAAGAAAGATTGTTGTGCACTTTGAAGCATTTGCCAATGTTTCAGATGTAATTGTTTATGTGATTGTCAGTGGTGAAGTCAGTGTTTGGTGAGGTACGTGCCTGCTGGGATGACCGGAACCAGTCCCATGACCACTTTATATAAGAATATCAGGCGGAGTCCCTCTTGTCTGTCTTGAGAGGCCAGAAGTGGTGGATTTGTACGTGCGTTACGTTGAATTCGCTCCATATTCTGGTAGTGGATGGACGAGTGAGAGAGATGCATTTCGTTTGCAGGAAGTTGGGCCCGGGGCGCATATTTCTTCGGATGAAACCTAGGATACAGTTGGCTTTTAAAAAAAAATTTTTTGTTTATATGGGGTGACCATTTTAGGTTATTATTGCTTGTTGGAGAATTGTCTCGTTTAGTGAGTACATATAGGTTGATGTTTTTTTCTTCTTGAGATGGTCATTGTGTAGCATTTGGTTTCATTAAATTTCATGCCCCAATTGTCCGCTCAATTCATAAGGCACTTCAAATCTGTTTGGAGGTGGTTGTGGTCATCGTAGCCGTTTATCTCTCTGTAGACAAGACAATCATCTGCAAACAGCCTCACTTGAGATATTTATGTGACAGGAAGAGAAGGGGGCCCAGCACTGTGCCTTGTGGAACTCCTGAGTCTACGGTAGCTTTCCCTGATTGGACACCGTCTACCACTACTTCCATGGTACGTCGTGTTAGGAATGTTGAGAGCCAGGAGTGAAGGTTGCCGGTAATGCCGTAGTAGTGGAGCTTATGTAGAAGAAGGCTGTGTGGAACAGTGTCGAAGGCCTTTGAGAAGTCGAGAATAGCCATGTCAACCTGGTTTTGATGCTGTCATATGCCAAAAGAGTTGATGTACTGGGATATTATGTTTGTAACATTTCTCTAATAGGCATCCGATCAGTCGTTGATCTGTTTTGTCTGAATCCACATTGGAAGTCACCTAGTATTTCTTCAGTGAAAGGCTGTAGCCTTTTGGCAACTACTTTTGTCAGTATTTTGTATGTAACATTTAATAGGGAGATTCCTCTGTAGTTTGTGCACTGAAGTTTGGAAGCTTTCTTGTGTAGTGGGATTATTAGTGCTGTTTCCCATTCTGTTGGAATTTTCTCTTCTTGACAAATTTCAGTTATAAGTTCTGTGAGATCTTCTCCAGGGGCTTTGTGGTTTTTCATAGAATTGATTACGTCTGAAGTTTCTTCTAGAGTTGACTAGTTTATTAAAGGGTCTGGTCCTCTATTTGGTGGTTGATAATCTTCATCTTGTCTATTGTCTGCACTTATTATGTCCTCAAAATTTCCATTCTGGCTCTCACACATTTGTGGTCCAGCTTGGTATCCAATCTTTTCATCTTTTATCTTTATGTACATTGCTCTGATGTTTCCCTCCCTTGATAAGTCTTCTTTTTCATTTAGCTTTTTCCCCATGTCCTCTTTTTCTTCCTACACATTTCTATGGCTTTCCTCTGGCTTTGTTCCTTTCTTCAACAGTCTGTCTGCATTCATGATCAGATCAGCCTACCCTATTGTTTGATAGCTGCAAATCCTCCTACTTTTTCTGATTTTCTGACATTTTCACAGCATTTTTTTAACCCAATCCCACTGTTCATTTATGTTGTTTTCCCTGTTTCTTCCTGTGATGCTTCTACTTGTTACATCATTTTTTGGAAAGTTTTTGGTAATGACTTTTCTCTTTGATTTTGGTCATTGTGAATAATGCTTATTCTCTGCTTATATTTAACCCTTACAAGTAGATGGTCAGAGCCTCCATCTGCTCCTGGATAGCTTCTTACAACTAGCATGTCTGATCCTTAAAATGATTGATTAAAACGTGGGTAATTCAATCTGGTGAGTTCCAAGTAACTTTATGTATGTATATTTTTTGAGTGGAAACTTGGTGCTGCTAACTGACATCTCTTTTATTGAAGCAAAGTCTATGAGTCGGATCCCATTGTCATTGGATTCTTTATGCAGACTTTACCTTGGCAATAGTTGGCATTGAAGTCGTCACTCACTATTTTAATATCATGTCGTGGTGCCTCTTTGTAGATCTTTTCCAGTGTCTCATAAAAGCATTTTCCCCCCCAACCTTCCATATCTTTGATGGGAGCATGAACGTTAAAAAATGTTGGATTAAGCATTTTTCCTTGCAAAGAGCACAATCTTTCATTGTCAGATCTACTGCAGTTGGGAATCCAAGCGTGGAATGAAGTTGAGGGATTGCCAGAGTTACAGGGATGGATGGGACAAGACCATAAACTAATGACTGTTACATCGTTAGATAATAATACTAGCAGGCTACAGTAACCATCGTGACTGTCATGAAATTTTTCAGATATTATAATTAAAAGGTTATCCTCTACATCAGCGGTTCTCAACCTGTGGGTTCTGACCTCCTTGCGCAACCCTTTCATGGGGGTCGCCTAAGACCATTGGAAAACACACATTTTCGATGCCGATGGTCTTAGAAACCGATTGATTTGGTCCGGCTAAAAAACCAGAAATGTCAGAAATTTTCATTATGATTGGAGACGAATTTGTTTCGAAGCCGAGTGCTATTTCCGTATTTAACGACACTGTCCGTAGAAAAACAGACCACATATCTATTGAGATTCTTGATCAGGTAATCCAGGAAATTAAATCTCCTCCACTTCCAATATTTAGTATCCAGCTTGATGAATCTACAGACGTTGCAAACTGTTCACAGTTACTAGTTTATGTGAGGTATATTAATGATGGTGACTTTAAGATGAGTTTCTTTTCTGCATATGATATATTTGACAGTTGGTTTATTTCTGAAAGATCATAATATCTCTTGGAAAAGGTTTGGGTTGTTTGCAAAGATGTGCTCCAGCTATGCTAGGATGTCGATATGGATTCAACGTCTAATACTGAATGAGTCACAAAAAGTCATCGGAACTTACTGATTGATTAATCTGCAAATATTAGCTACGAAGAAGCTGTCGCAAGAGTTTAAAGAAGTAACGAAAAGTGTTGTAAGTTCTGTCAATTTTATAAAGGCAAGCACTTTAAACATTCGACTGTGCAACGAGTTGATGCGTCGAACAATGCTCTGCTATTTCACACAGAAATGAAATGGTTGTTGAAAGGAACAGTTTAAAAATGTGTTTTTGAGCTTCGCGATGAACTCAAAACTTTTTTAAATCAGAAAGCAAGACCGCAGTATTGATGTTGAACATTTCCTATACATTTACTATTTGCTATACCCAGGTGGCCCAACTTATCACGCTCATTCATTTCATAGTAAAATTTCACATACCTTATTGTCCAAAGTTGTCATTTAATGGACTGATTTCTATGAGATGGAAGATCATTAGAACATGTCTTGTTGAGGTGAGGTTTCTCTTGACTTTTCATCTTGTAATTGCTCTTGACCATTCATTCCTGTTGAAGAATGATTACAGCTCATGATGAAGGAATGCTTAATAAATTTAGCATGTGTATTAGTATCAGAGGCGTAGCGGGGGGGACGGGGACGACAGATGTCCCCTGGCGCCAAAATGTGCTTTGATATTATTTTATTGATAAAAATAACAGTTTTGAGAGTTGAAAAAAAGAAAATGGGGCGCTTTAAAATGAATCTTGTCCCTGGGCGCCAAACATCCTCGATACGCCTCTGATTAGTATCATTTCGAACTCTTTTTACCCATTAAAATTTACTTCACATTTAACACACTAGCACAGTGGTTCTCAAACTTATTCGAATAAAGTTAAACTTTAAAACTAAGGAGGGGTGTTAGTTTTGACCAATGATTATAATTATTGTTAAGATATTGTACAACCCCCACCACTTACAGCAGTTCTTCACAACCATTTTTGCCCCACTCCCCATCTGAACACACAAAAAGGTTTCATATCACCACCACCCATATTCCCTTTAAAAAAAAGCATTAAAAAAATATCGGGTATTTCACATTTGAGGCATGCTAACATCTCAGTTAAGTGTAGTGACCTTGAAAAAGTGTCTCATCTAACATTAATTACATGCCCACCCCCCCACCCTATACATTTCCAAACCCTTTTCATAATAATAGTAAATAAGTTTTGTTTACATTTTTCTATTCTACTCAACTAATAGTGTGATATCTACTTCTTAGCCCTATTATTAGCTTTCTTCATGGTAGTATAAAATTCGTAACTGGTTATAAAAAATAGAATGCATTATTTATTTGTTTAACTTAAACTACCGGTAATGTGTATTTATAAAATGATTGTTATATTATTATTTTTCACTTAGCCCAATGTCAAATGTAAACAATGCTGTATCCATGGCTATTATTTTGTAGACAATCAGCTGAGTTCCCTTTTCAATGAAAAGTTCAATTAAAAGTAATTGAGGCAGATTGTTTTCTATTTTGATGTCTTTTTATTTAGATGATAAATTTTGTGTTTGAGCTAAATTAATTAAATTTAAATATATTTTGACAGCATCTATGATGGGCAGATGTCGATGAGTATGATTATGATGACAATGACTGTGGGGCTCAAAGTGGGTTTGTGCATTTAGACCAGACATAAAAAGCATACTGCTTACTAATGAATGTTTAAATAAGAGAGATATAAGGAGATTTCAAAAGCAAATAGACTTTTTCAAACTCTAATTTATTGCAAATTTGGTTGCATATATTTTGCATATGCAATGTGCAGGACAATGAACCAAAGAAACTTTGTTTTATAAAATTGGTATAACATCATTGAAGAGTTTTATCAACTAAGAGGATTTATTATGAATACAGTACTTATTTAAGTACTTATTTTACAAGACTGTGGTCCAGGGAATCCTTATAAGATGAAATATGACTAAGGACAGATTCATGGCCTTACTGAGTTTCCAAAAAGTTTCTGATAATGAAAATAAAGGAGACAAGCTGTACAAAATTGGGAGACTCTTATGTTCCTTAATGCAAAATAAAAAGAACTGTATCAGCGTCATGAAAATGTAGCAATTAATGAACACTTTAGGGAACATAGGGCGTTATGACATTTAGGCTGCTTTCTCTCCCCTATACTGTATACAATATATACCAATGATATTCAAAGCTCAAGCGACACCGTTCCAATCTTAAAATTTGCTGATGATGCCACTATCATTGGCTTAATATCTGAAGGAGAAGGCTTATACCGCAACTTAGTAACAAGCTTTATCAATTGGTGCGATGAAAATTTTCTCCTGCTGAATGTCTCAAAAACAAAGGAGATGTTGATTTCAGGAGGGAGGAACACCAGATTACAGATCTCAACATAAAAAATCAAAGTGTAGAGAAAGTAGATGCATATAAGTACTTAGGTGTCACCATCAATAATAAGCTAACATGGCATGAGCACGGCCAAATGCTGTATAAGAAATTCAGAAAGACTGTTCTACCTCAAAAAACTGTACAATTTCTGCGTAAATAGATGCATATAAGTACTTAGGTGTCACCATCAATAATAAGCTAACATGGCATGAGCACGGCCAAATGCTGTATAAGAAATTCAGAAAGACTGTTCTACCTCAAAAAACTGTACAATTTCTGCGTAAATAAACAAGTCGTTAACTTATTCTACAGTTCAACAATTGGAAGCCTACTCAATTTCAGTATTACCTGCTGGTGTGTGAATTCAATGTCTGATATTAAACACTACATAAACCAACTAATCAAGAAAGCTAGGAACATAACACAAACTAAACATCTTTCACTGGAAGAACTATTTGAAGAAAGATGTTATTGTAAAATTAAACACATTTTGGATGATACATCCCACCCTCTTCATCAAAAATACAAACATTCTTTTGTTCCCTAATCTGTACAAATTGACCAGCGTGCTCCCCCTTAAATCACAAATCTAAATAAGAAATAATAAGTCCCTGATATAGCTAAGAGAACTCACTGAATGGCTGCTATTAAAAAATGTATTACAAATGTCTTGTGTTCAAATTGTTTTTATATGGGCTGAAAATGAACAATGCAATCATTAAACATTTCCATTTGTTTAGATCAATAAAAGAATCTTATCTTATCTTTGACGATGTACCAGTTACTTTAAAGTCTGACATTTTTACATATGCACTGCAACATGACAATAACAAACAACCTTTAAATTGCATTTCCAAAACAAGGGTAAAAGGGTCAGAATATATATCAGATCCTTTGTTTGTGATACATTTATTGGAAGCAATCTTTTTTTTTCCTTCTTTGTAAAGCTGTGATATGTTTTTTTCGACTCAAAAATGATTTGTCTTGCCTAAAAATAATAATAAATCAATTTTGGAAAGTATATTTTGAACAAACACCAAACATTAATTAAAGAGCATCACCTAATATCAATATAAGAGCATGCAATTACCTTTAGCTACAAAATTACACCTATGAGACACTTTGATAGTTAGTTGTAATATAAAAAAAATTGAAAAATCTGCTGTTTTTTGAGAAGTAATAAACTGCAGTAACTACAGTAAATTAAGTTTTATAACATGCTCAAAATGAATGATTATTCCTGAGGATCTGTGTTGAATGCCATACTTTATAATTTTTTTGCTTTTTATTCACTTGCATTGTAAATGATTTACACTAATTTTACAAGTTAGAAGAGAAATGTGATTTTATGATGAATTATAATATTGTAGGCTTACATAATTAATCTATTCTACAACATCTCTTTGGTTAATGGAATTGTTTTCCAATGTGGGGCGTACAACCCACCTTATGTACACACCCCACATTATGCATACACATCACAAGGTGACATCCAACTTGGTGCAGTTTGAAGATTATGGGAGACATATTAACTCAGAGATAGGCATGTATTTACATTTCAAGGGGCAGCGAGTTGAAAAGAACCTTTCATTTTTAACTCCTCCATTAGGAGGACATCAAACCTTTTAGATGATTAGGTGGGGTAAGTTCTTGTGCATATTTATCTTTCATCAAGTGCCTTCCTAGGTGGCAGATAAGGGAAACCTACAGCATATGATGGCTACAAAGGAAATAAAATACCAGGGGTGGACTAAAATAGAATCTTCTTGGAAGTGGGGGGGATCCAAAAATAAAGGCACTACCTAGAGAGCTTAAAGGAGCAGCCCCCAGATGGTTGAGAGCTAACAACGCAGCCATGTAAAAATATGTTACAAAATCCAAACCACAAACAAGAACCAGGAATGATACTAATAAACATCGTATTAGGACAGTGATCCTGAAGTTAATAAGAGTGGTTAGAGAAGGAGCCTTAGCCAAAGTAATAGAGTAACTAAAATAAAAAGTTAAATGTCTATTGCTGCATTACAAGAAATTACATGAATGGAAAATTTCAGACATCCTCAGAACTTTTGTCAGGTAAATAGAAAAACAAGAGAGAGAGAGAGCAAGACAAGCTAAAAAATATTAAAAATGGGGAGAGGTAGCAATCAGGTTAGGTAAAAGGAAATGAGTAAACCTGAAAAAAGATGCATTGTTACACTGCATCCCCTTTTCAGAAAATTAAAAAAAATATAGTCAGTGTTGTTTACTAAGGTTGGCTTAAACACCCCCCCCCCCCCCCCCCCCCCCCCCCCTTGAAA
>CAXITT010000130.1:483772-497117 GCA_964033795.1 Lymnaea stagnalis | reverse complement strand
TGGTATTGAAGATTATGCCTAGGCCTACTGGGTGGGGGGTGATATTGGAGATCATGCCTAGGCCTACAGGTTCGTAGGGTGGTGGTGGTCTGCGGAAAGCATGAAAATTTAATAATAATCCTGAAGAACTATTTGTAGAAAAATGTTATTACAAAACTACACAAACTTTGGATGATACATTCCGCCCCCCCCCCCTTTTCATCACAGATACTTAGGATCGATCCCACCCTCTTTATCACAGACACTTAAGATCGGCCGGTTCCGAACGAATTCTTTCTCTCAGGGCGAGGACTGAAAGATATAAAAAAAAATCGTTTTTTTCCCCAGTCTCTAATAAAGTTAACTGTCACCTACTCTGTTTTGTCTCTAAGAAAGTTAACTGTCACCTACTCTGTTATGTCTCTAATAAAGTTAACTGTCACCTACTCTGTTATGTCTCTAAGAAAGTTAACTGTCACCTACTCTGTTATGTCTCTAATAAAGTTAACTGTCACCTACTCTGTTATGTCTCTAATAAAACTAACGTCCACCTATTTTGTTATGTCTCCTAATAAAGTTAACTGTCACCTACTCTGTTATGTCTCTAATAAAGTTAACTGTCACCTACTCTGTTATGTTTCTAAGAAAGTTAACTGTCACCTACTCTGTTATGTCTCTAATAAAGTTAACTGTCACCTACTCTGTTATGTCTCTAATAAAACTAACGTCCACCTATTTTGTTATGTCTCTAATAAAATTAACTGTCACCTACTCTGTTATGTCTCTAATAAAGTTAACTGTCACCTACTCTGTTATGTCTCTAATAAAGTTAACTGTCACCTACTCTGTTATGTCTCTAATAAAGTTAACTGTCACCTATTTTGTTATATCTCTAATAAAGTTAACTGTCACCTACTCTGTTATGTCTCTAATAAAGTTAACTGTCACCTATTTTGTTATATCTCTAATAAAGTTAACTGTCACCTACTCTGTTATGTCTCTAATAAAGTTAACTGTCACCTACTCTGTTATGTCTCTAATAAAGTTAACTGTCACCTACTCTGTTATGTCTCTAATAAAGTTAACTGTCACCTATTTTGTTATATCTCTAATAAAGTTAACTGTCACCTATTTTGTTATATCTCTAATAAAGTTAACTGTCACCTACTCTGTTATGTCTCTAATAAAGTTAACTGTCACCTACTCTGTTATGTCTCTAATAAAGTTAACTGTCACCTATTTTGTTATATCTCTAATAAAGTTAACTGTCACCTACTCTGTTATGTCTTTATAAAACTAACTTCCACATATTTTGTTATATCTCTAATAAAGCTAATTGTCACCTAAAGATCAGCAGTGACTCCCAAGCCTTTTGACCCCACGCCCCAGCAGATAACCTAAACTGTTTTAAGGCACGACGGCCCTGTTAGTGTGAAAAAAAAAGCGGTCTGTTGCAGTCATTCTAGGCCTTAGATACATAATTGTAGGATAAAACTAACACACATAGCTGAAATATATTTCTAACGCAAATCATTTACAATTTTCGTTTGATCAGTAATTGAATTCTGATTATTCTTGGTCGTCCTCTAATTTTTTTAAAAGTGCTCTGTACCTATGTAATATATGGATGGCCCAATAAGGCTGCAGAGTGCAGATGTGTTGTATTCTTGTATGTATACTCAATGTATACAATTCGACTGTAGCACTGTGAATAGCCCTACAATTAACTCCCCTGGTACCTGTTACCCATAGTTAATGGTACTCATGAAACGTTATTTGAAACTAATCAGTCACATACGTTTATGTCAATAAATTAAACAATTTGTTGTTCTTATATTTAAATCCTTTATATCCTTAAAATCCTTTAAAAATATTGTTTTTGTTTTATAATGGCCAGAGTCACATACAGTTTAGATGAATACAGTTATTGGTTATCAATTTTTAAAATTATATCCAAAGTTAACATATCTAATTCTTCTAAAGCAGATGATGGTCCCACATAATTAGAACAGGAACTTTTAAAGCATGCAATCAGATGATTGATTGGCTGTAATAGGATAGACAACGCAATTATTTCAATTTAAGGCCCTATGTTAACATCCGGCTAATTTGGTATCCCATTTCTCTTCTGCTAATAATTATTGTAATATTACGTATCTATTTTGGTTTGGTAGTTACATTTTATAGTAGTACTGGTAGAAGAATCCATCATGCTATGTCTGTGCAATGGGAAAGGTTATGAAAAATTTCCCTCACTTGCCGTCCTGTAATAGTTTCCCGTAATAGTGAAACTGGGAAAATCCAAAAAAGGAGTGCCAAATTGGTGTATATATTTTTCAAAAATTGGGTGATGGGCTGATGGGTGGCCAAGTGGCCTAAACTTAGTCAATACCAATCCCCAGAAAGCGCCTGGACAAGCAAAACATCACCAGCACCCCAGGTGGATGGGATTCGTTAACCTTGGATGGCAAATCATCGAAAAGAAGGTAAACTCTGAAATCAAACCCTGAGATTGAGTCCCATAGGTGGTATGAAATTGACATAACGAAAATTCCAAAACTACTGCGATGTAGAACGCATTAAGAGCACAGTGAAACACACATGAGACACTGCTGGTCATCCACTGCGTCCTGGCCGTCTTAACTAAGTCTTTCCATTGGATCAAACAGGCAAGGATGAGAGAGTGAGGCTGATGAATTGAGCAACTCGCCCTCTCTTTAAACAAAATACAGCTCAGGTCAAGGCTACTGCTCAAGTCAAATATTTCCTTGATCTTCTTCGTGAGTGAAGGACAGATCTTTTGCTTATTTCTTAACTTTATTGGGTTACCATGTATGTTTTTAAAACTATAAAATGGGTTGTCCTGTTTACCACAGAATAATGATTAATTTGATTATTAGTTTTTGTGTTCATTTTAAGCATGTAAAAGTTCAAGATCAAAGACACCAATCTGTCAGTGTCACTTCTGTTCATTATCAGCAGATTATTAAGAGTTTATGTATTAAAAAGGGAAAATAAAAAAGTTCAAATTTTTTTACTGCGTTTATTTGCGCCTTTTAAGGTTCTTAAACATAGAAGAAAGTGACATCATCAATACCATGTAAGGTCTCAAACATCATAAAAGAAAGTGTAATCATCAATAACATTTAAGGTCTCAAACATCATAAAAGTAAGTGACATCAAAAGAAAGTGACATCATCAATACCATGTATGGTCTTTAACATCATAAACATTATCAATACCTTATAAGGTCTCAAACATCATAACAGAAAGTGACATCATCAATACCAAGTACATTCTCAAACATCATAACAGAAAGTGACATCATCAATACCAAGTACATTCTCAAACATCATAAAAGAAAGTGACATCATCAATACCATGTATGGTCTTAAACATCATAAAAGAATGTGACATCATCAATATCATGTATGGTCTTGAACATCATAAAAGAAAGTTACATTATCAATACCATTTAAGGTCTCAAACATCATAACAATGAAAGTGACATCATCAATACCATGTAAGTGTAAGGTCTTAAACATCATAACAGAAAGTGACATCATCATGTAAGGTTTCACACATCATAAATCAAGGCATTGTCTACTTATACACCCAAAGTATAATTTTTTTACCATAAGATGACAATAATTTAGACAAATTAAGTGGAGTGGCCGGCTCATTAAACGATTCTTAGAGCAGCTCTCCAACATTTTTTGTTACATATTTATAATCCTTATTTAACACAGGATATACCAAAAATGTGAAAACTTAAGAAATAATACCTATTTCAGAAAGGTAATTTGCAAGAACGACTTACATCCTATCACACTTACCTCTATTCTAATGAAATGTTTTGAGAAACTTATTCTGAGGCAAATTTTGAATGAAACACAGCAGAAACTTGACCCCCACCAATTTGCTTATAAACCTGCCAGAAGCCATGCGGATGCTATCTTACTATTGTTGGTTGGACTTTACCATCACCTAGACAGCCCTAACAAAAATATGTCAGAGAGCTTTTCTTAGACTTCTCATCAGCTTTTAACACTATACAACCACACCTTATGATAAAGAAACTTTCCTTGTTAGGTTTAAATTCAAAAATTCAAGTTTGGATACTGAACTTTTTAACAAATCGCCCACAATATGTCAAAGTAAAAGACCAATGAAATAAATTACTCTTATCATATTTTATAAATAATAAGGAAAAAAAAATCCACAATTTTAAAAAAAAAGTAGAGGTTTTGCTAAAAATAAGTGGGTATTAAATTGATGCATTGCATTGCAGATTTTTGATTAACTGCAACCGCAGAAACTGATGGCATATTTTAAAAATATAATCCAATCAGCACCACAAACAAATTATTTTCTTGAACATTGCATTAAAATGAAGAGGAAAATTATAGGGAAATAACTGGGCATGGATTCATTACATCATTAAGTCAATTTACTGAGGGCCATGGTAGGATGGATTCATTACATCATTAAGTCAATTTACTGAGGGCCATGGTAGGATGGATTCATTACATCATTAAGTCAATTTACTGAGGGCCATGGTTGGCTGGATTCATTAAATCAGTAAGTGGTTTGCAGTTTTCCAGTCCTGGACATTTAGAGGGACCAATATTAAAAAAGATTGTTTTCTTCTAGACTCCCATGAACTGTGATAAACTAATTAAGTGTTTTCTATTTTTTGTTTTTTCATTCCAATATTATAAACAACTATCCCCAGTGTTCCTCACTTCTCCATTTCAAACAATAACTGTTGCAATCCCACACCAAAATTCCATTTAAAATAATATATCTATATTATTGTATAAACACAAAACCCCAAGTACCAGTTTGCACAGATCCAGATGGTACAATCCCCATTTTGTATTAATAATAATAATTATTCGTCTTATATAGCGCGGTAGCCCAGCCTAGGGCTGGGCGCACCGCGCTGTACATAAAACTATTATCAAAAGAGACACAATCATGACATTAAAATAAAAGACATTTATGAAACAAAGAACATTGTGTAAACAAAACAACAAAAACAAATGCATATTCAACCACCCCACAACTTTTACAAGGCAAACCATGGACGGCAGCATAGTTTAAAGATATGTGTTTTGAGTGCAGCTTGTAAAGCCTGGGTGGTTGGTATATTGCGGATGTGCAGTGGCAAAAAATTCCATTGTTTGGGGGCGCTATACAAACACATACAAACAAACATGAATAAACGACTGTATTTTTGGGATGTAAACAATTTAATTCATCAGTGTTACTGAAAGTTACTGCTACCCCAAATTTTTACGTTTAAAAAAAAACAACAAAAAAACAGCAACAATTTCTTCACATCTTGGTGATATTATCAGACAACAATTTACTTCACCTAAAACATATTTGGACATCGACAATAGAACTATTCAATAATGGCTGCTCTGCAGATTGAGGACCACCATTTAACAAATATTTACAAGGAAGGCTCAGTATTAGCTTATCAAATGCAATGAGCACATTTGTTAAATGTGTACAAATAAACCTTACTTGGCAGTTGACACCAATTGGAGATGTCTTCATTTTTATTTTCTCTTTCAAAACAACATCCCCCAAAAAAACAAAAGTTCCCTTTAAACAAAATAATTAGATGATAAACACTAAATAAAAAAAATGGGGCATCAAAGAGATAGAACAAAAATGCAGGATTTAAAAAAACAATAGAGGAGGCAAGGCATCAAGGATGGTAAAAAAAAATTTTGACTGATAACATAACAGAGCTTTTACATTAACAAAGATACTGGTCCTCCATCAAGCACCTCCTAAGCTGACGGAAAGGAGGAAAAGCCCACCACATATGGCAGGTACTGGGGGAAATAAACCAGGGGCGGACCAAAATCAGAACCTACTGCTCTGTAGGAAGTGGGGATCCACAGAACCTACTTCCTTGTAGGAAGTGGAGGGATCCACAGAACCTACTGTCTTGTAGGAAGTGGAGGGATCCACAGAAGCCACTGCCTTGTAGGAAGTGGAGGGATCCACAGAAGCTACTGCCTTGTAGGAAGTGGAGGGATCCACAGAACCTACTGCCTTGTAGGAAGTGGAGAGATCCACAGAACCTACTGCCTTGTAGGGTCTCTCATGCTTGGTCAGCTTGTTAGACTAGGGTCTCTCATGCTTTGTCGGCTTGTTAGACAAGGGTCTTTCATGCTTGGTCGGCTTGTTAGACTAGGGTCTCTCATGCTGGTAACAACTGGCTGGATAGAATACAAGGAAAGAGCATAAAATGAATATTTATCTGAAGAAGAGGGTTTCATATCGTTATATATCAACCCAAAAAGTGTCACCCGTTCGCCCCACCTTACTTTCGCCATTGGCTGCGTTTACATATTAAGTCAATCATGTACTTACATAGGATGATCTACAGTGTGTGCAATAGCCTCCCGGACAAATTAGGGAACAGGATGGTGACTGGAACTGTTGAGAACAACAAGTTTATTATACTACAAGTTAAATCAACTTAATGTTACAAATGATCAGCCAAATTAATCATATTAAAAAAAAACTTTTTCTAAGATAAGGCATAAGAAAGAAAATGATATTTTTTAAAAATAAAACTATTTTCATGAGGAAGTAATAAATATTTGATTAAAAAAAAATTATTTTCATGATGGGGTCAACTTAAGCCAATTATACACTTTCCAGGCTTTTCCCAACTAAAACTGTGGGAGGGGAGGTGTGTCTGTGTTTAGAATAGGGATTCACTACTAATTGTTGCACACCAGATCTTATGTTGGTTTGTGCTCTGTGTATTTAAGAATCAATTTAGTTAATGAAAGCCACCCCCCCCCCCAAATATTTATGTAATTATGAATAGTGTCTAAACCAGTGGTTAGTGGCTCTCAAAATTTTGTAGGATTTTTTGCTTGTAAGTCTCTTTACAATTTATTTTAATGCTCACAGACTGTTTACAATCAACATATAGGCTCCTGTTAAAAATTTCCTTGACAAACTGTTGTTTATTCAGAAGACTTCAAAACTTAGTCATTAAATGTACATTTAATGGGATTGGAGCATCTGCTTTGCCGTAACCAGTTCTTTTTGGATCAAAAGTACATTTAATGGGATTGGTGAATCTGCTTTGCCTTAACCAATACTAGGTTTGCCTTTGTTTTAGCCATTGCAATTATGTTATTTCTTTGCGTCTTATCTATTTTGGGATATTGTTTGGAAAAATTCATCTCACACTCATAGGTGTTTGTACATAGAATCAGCAATCTTAGAGCCATCTAAGCAACATCGGGTTAGAGCTGCGCCATTTCAATTTTAAAAAATCACTAAAACACTTTTCACGGAGATCATATTTTTTACCCCCATCACATATCAAATCAATACTGTTCTTGTGTAAATTGTCCTCCCAAGGCACATCACAAATGGAGATTAAAAATAGGTTGTTGATAAAGCAATAGTGTTTTTCAAATTCTTGTAGATCTTGAAAATAATTAGAAATTTCTTCACTAAGAATTGATACATGCTGTTTCATCACTTCGAGGATATTGTCATCAACGTAAAGATTCTTTTCATCAATGCATGTGTTTAGCTGTTGAAATAGGACAATATCTTCCCTAACTTTGCTTGCCATAGTTTGAGCTTTATTTTGAAAGCTGTCAATGTTGCATGACAATTGAGCACTGAGATCTCTTGTCTTGCAGCACCTTGTTGATGGAATTCAAGGATATATGTAAACCCTTTAATGACCGGGATATTAGAAGACTAAACAGAGAATTTTGGGCACAATCCTGGATTTGAGTCTTGCAAAGACTGCTGCATGTCTTCACGTAGCATAAAACTCTCTTCAAACCTCTATTTTTTGTAAGCACACCTCACATGGGAGTGCAACAAGAGTTTTTCAAGTAAGGAACTACTGTGACGCGGGCACATTTGTCTAGAGCAGAGGGTCCCCGAACTTTTTTATTTCGTAGACCACTGGCCATATTTTTTCGGTTTTGGGTAGACGCCTGCTTACATGATATTGATTTTTTTGCAAATTCACTGACCATCCTAATGTTTGATTATGTCTGATAAAAATTCATAAGTCAACATGTCAGTTAAAACAATAATATAAAGATTGAAAAAAATTCAATGGCACTTAATTATCTTTTAGATTTTATACATATTACAATAAATATTGTCAAAAATTACTTGTACTTACACAGCAGTGGAAATGGAGTTAAACTATTGAATTTAACTCCAATTACATTGTATGGATACATGACCTAACTGCAGGTGGGTGACATCCATAAAATGTATGGGTACATTACCTTATATACACCCCCCCCCTCCACAACTATGATTTTGTGGCACTGATAAGTAAAATGGCTGATAATGATTAATCAACCACCTATAAATGCTATAATCAGATGATGTCAATTAATTGGCCGCAAGTTGTTTTTTACTTGGCTTTGAAAGGCCTATTATTGGGCTTAATGATATATGGTAGGTAATTTATTAAACTCTAATAAATATAAATGTTATTATACAATAAATAATCACAATTCATAGTTACTATTTTGGTTAGGCTGTTTCTCCTGATGTCGGGCGTACACCCCACTTGGGCAATTTAAAGCTTATGGGGGACATACTGACCCAGAGAGATAGTGATGTATTTACATTTTATGGGGAAGCAGAGTTGGACATGGTCTTTCTTTTTTAACTCCACTGGCGGAGGGGAGACATTAAACCTATTTAGGTGATTAGGTGGGGCATCAACAGTTAAGTTTGGAAAAATACTGTGTTACAGGGTTTAGAAACTACAGTCATCCATACATTTGAACCTAGCATAGTTACATTTAGGTCAGGGTTGCGCAACCTGGGGTGGACCAGTTAGATGGAGGTTGCTTTTCAGGGGTATAAAGTTTAATTTAGGAACAGGGAAGCACTAACTTTTAAGTTGAGTTATAATTGATTAGTTTTTTAAACTTTCCAAACAATTTAAACATTTTTTGTATAGTTCTTGACTAGTTTAAAAAAAAAAACATTTTAGGGGTGCAGAACACAGATATGGTTTGGAAACCCGGGTTTAGGGTCTGATCACCAGTGCCACAATGGCAAGCATTTATTAGCACTTTGCAAAGTCAATTTGAATCAACAAGTAACATGGCCAGTCAGTTGTCAGCGAACAATATATCACTTACTGCAAAGGCTGACGTCATGCAACTGTCAACTTAAATTTGACAGGCTTAGTGGCACTCAGGGAAACTGGTTATTTCTATAAAAAATATTACTCTCAATGCAATTATTTATTTAAATTATTGTAAAGGTAAAAATTATTTGAAAAAGGTTAATTTAAAAAAAAAAAATATTAATAAAAGATGCCAAATATTATGAAAAACCTTAGGTCTGGGTTAAAATAAAAGAGGACAGAGTGCAGAGTTTTAAAGGCAATGAAAATATTTGGGGCCAATCCAGTCATTGCGTATATACTGAAGATGTCAGAAAATTTTTTTTTAAAATTTAGAATGTAACAGGGGATGGGCGGGAGGTGGGTAGGAATTGTTCTAGAGTGGGCTTTGTCTTAAGGTCGATTACTGATTATTTACCAATGAACCTGTGCAACCCTACCAGCCAAGTAAAATTAAAAGATAGAGTGTCTAATGTTAAGACAGGGGATGGAATTAAAATTAAGTAACAATAAATAAACAATTTACCCCACTGCCATCGACCTAGTCGCCGTCTTCAGAATCAACTCCATAGTGTCCATCACTGTCTGCATCATCTTCAGAGCATCCACCCCCGTGGCCATCATCAAAGTGCGCTGACCACCTAAAAGAGTATCTGAAAATCTTGAGATGTGGACAATCCCAAAGTTATACAAATAAAACTTTTTTTTTTTAAAGTTATGACAAAGTTCTAAAAATTGTTCCTTATTTTGAATACATTTAAATAAAGTTGATTCTATGAAATGTCATTTAAGGACATTTAAGCAAAAGTAGCTTGAGGGAAGCAAACATTGATATCAAGAAATGAGAGATCATTGCCGAACAACGTTCCAGCTGGCGAACAGCAGTATATGAAGGAGTAAAAAAGGCAGAAAATGCGATAAACAAAGCCCCTGCAACAAATAGAACAATATGGAAGAACAAACTTAACCAGGAATCAATATTCTCCTGCGAGAAATGACGTGGAGATTGTCATTCTAGGATTGGCCTTGTGAGCCACTCATCAAACTGTAGGACTACATAGCTATTCCATCTTCTCGCAAAGACGGAAAGATGCCATATAATGTCCTGACTAACAATAAATTACACAGTTAACAAGAACAGGAGAAATAACTCGCGGTTTTGCCAATATGTCCCAAACTTTACGGGACGAAGATCTCCCGTGTGAACTGTGGGAATATTTTTTTCTTCTTTTTCTTAAGTGAGAATTATTTTAAAAGTTCTTCAAAACAACTTCAAAAATTATTAAAAAGGCTTTTACTAAAATGTTGACTTTTATGGCCCTAGTAACACAGAGCATTAAATTCTTACCGTACCTATCCTGTTTCTAAGCGGACTGTTCTGACCCATTATAATATTTACAAGCTGACTGTTCTGACCCATTCTATCTCCAAGCCGACTGTTCTGACCTATTCTTTCTCCAACTTGATTATTCTGACCTATTCTATCTCCAAGCTGACTGTTCTGACCTATTCTATCTCCAAGTTGACTTTCTGACCTATTCTGTTTCCAAGCAGACTTTCTGACCTATTCTGTCTCCAAGCAGACTTTCTGACCTATTCTGTCTCCAAGCAGACTATCCTATCTCCAAGCTGTCTGTTCTGACCTCTCCAAGCTGTCTGTTCTAACCTATCCAAGCTGCCTGTCCTGAACTATTCTGTCTCCAAGCTGACTGTGAATATTCTGACACAGATGAGATAGCAGCTGTGGTAGTGATTTAGTCTGTCTGCTAAAATTTAGTTAAACTGACAAAATCTAATGACAGGGAAAATAAAAAGGTCAGAAAAACATGTAAACTAAATAAATAATAAGCATCCTGCATATTAAGAATAAAATGTCAGGGATTATGGTAATTAACAGGGACTATTGGATGCAAAGAAAAACTCTTAACATTTTAAATCACAGTCACAGGGAAACAAAACATTTTTTTAAAGGCATGAGACAAGATCAGACATAATATTTTTTGTTATCTGTTTCAAGGGTTTCAATGCTAATTGTTATAATATAAGGTTTAAAGCACTAATTTCAATCATGTTGTTCACCATCACAAATGAACATTACTTTCTTAGACTTTTTCATGTTTACCTAACTTATATTTGCAAACGTAAAAATGAGTTTCAGCTCCTGAGAACAAAGATAGGCTCATGAATTCCTTCTAGTTTCGTCTGTTCACTTTTTACATTCTTTGAATTTTTTGTTTTTCTTGAGATTTCTAGTGACTTTACAAATGAGTCACAATAACTTTTAGAATCCAATTAAAAAATTCATGATTTTGCATATAAATTAGTCCGGGAAATGCTTGAGGCTTCTAAAAATGTTTGTCTGAAAACATGTAATTATAACACTTAGAAGGCATAAACAAAACAATGCTTATTTTTTAAAATGAAAATGTGTGAACAAAATTTAGATATCAGCAGACCTGTTTACCCCCAAACTCCTAAAATCGTACAATATGGTCTCAAAATCGTACAATGCAGTATTTTTATAGTAAATAAATAAAATACAGTATATATAATGTGTACAAAAAGTACTCCTATAGCGTGTTCAGTGGAATCGAGTTAAGCCGGCGTCAAAATATGGAACTGTAGGTAAACAGTAGATGACTGTCGTTAACGGTAAAATGTTTTGCAGACGTGTATCGGCTACAGGGCCGGCCTTAGGCCACTGCACCCTATGCGGCCGCAGTGGGCCCCGCACTTTCATAGGCCCCGCGCTAATTCTAGGAGTAAATTATTAAATTAAACCATTATAACTTATAATCATGTATAGGTCAGCGTGTTTATTCTGTTTTTATGTTTTTACAGTGTTTTTTAATCTATTACGTCTTTGTTTTAAGTGATTACAACAGATAAATAGATTGAACAATTTGGCAATTCTTGCTATTGAGCGTGATCTATGTAGGAAACATAATTTTGATGACTGTATGATTTCGCTACACGCAAGGCTCGTAAAGTAAAATTAATTTGATCGTGATTTTGTACTTAGTAAAGAATGAATAAAATGCAAAGACAAATTTATTTTCTAATACAAAATCTTAATTTTCACTTATCCTTATCCCTACCCAGACTTGGCCCCGCGCAATCCGTTTCGCATAGGGCCCCGCGATTGTTAGGGCCGGCCCTGATCGGCTAATACGGCCGGCCCTGATCGGCTAATACATGTTACATATCAATTAATATTTGGGTTAACGTGCTGATCACATTATCCCAGTCTGTCACAGGTAAAAATAAAGTCACTGGTTAAATTTAACGTTGTTCAAACTTGACGTCAGATGAGCATAAAATCAAAATGTATTAGAATAAGAATTAATTACCAGGTAACAAATTGGGAACACCCCCCCCCCCCGCCTTTTGTGTGTGTACGGTACAGTGAACTTTAGAACACCAGCCCAGTCCCCCTCCACCTCCCCCCATAAAATTAACAAAATCAAAATCCATTGTATATTAGGATGTTACAGTACACAAAATGTGACACGGGTTTTCACCGCGGGTGATTGGGCCAGCCCAGTGGTTCCCAGAATAAACGCCACATGGCCCTGGGTGCTCGTTGCCCTCGGGCAAAGGGGTGGCTGCAGCTTCCTCATCGGGCGTTGCGAAATATTTTTAAAAATTCATTATTTTATTTTCACTTTTAAACCAATGGGACATCTTTCGGTCGTGGTGCAAACTGTAACCCACTAAGCAACCGTTGTTTGCAGTTACTGATGACGCTCAGTGACCTACATACACATTATATTTATTTTTATCCAACCTTTATTTTATTTGTGTATTCGCTATTTCGAATTGTACGTGTTAGAATTCAACACATGGAGCCTGGTGAAAACCTAGAATGGCTTAAGCGCAGGGAAACGAAAATTTTAGAATCACTGGCGTAGCCCACCGAAATATACGTCACACGCGCGCTGACCATTCGGTGCACTAACCATTACTGCAATTTCTCTACTACTGAGTTTAGGAATAGCCAGCGAGATCATTTGTGAAAATAATCTTGACAACATCACGACGGTAATTCCTGCTAAACATTGGCTGGTATTTTACAGCATTCGAGATAGAACTGTGCTATTTTAGGACAAAGGGCCATCTAACTATTACGTATTATGTACGCGCTGAGGATGCGTATGAGAGATTTAATTTTTTATTTTTTTATTTGTGGGGGGGGGGGGG
>CAXITT010000130.1:462632-483250 GCA_964033795.1 Lymnaea stagnalis | reverse complement strand
TAGTATAAATATTACCGGTGACGCAGCTAACTAGTTCAGTGTGACACACAAAGCAACAGTAGGACAATCATCGCCATCAATACGATACTGTGCGGTGATATTTTTATAACCATTGACACTCCGACCAACCCCCTACCCATGCGTCCCGCAAATGTCCTTAATCAACAACCCCCACCTCCCCTCTCAGTTTGTACATAATATAATGAAGGATGGTCCCAACTTTAAAAAAAAATTACAACCAATAGTTTTTCTCGTTCCATTCACCAGTGGATTTTTATTAGAAAGGGCTAAAACAAACAAACAAAAAAATTTTTAATCGGAATTTTTTTTTTCACCGGCTCTCTGAAAATCGTAGTTTTGGCGGGTCTCGGCGTACAATCGTAAAAGACATCTCAAAATCGTACATTGTACGCCAAAATCGTAAGAGTAAACAGGTCTGTATCAGATGCAAAGTAGTAACAAAAAAATCTTTGGAAATTATTTAATAAAATCTGTTTATTCAGAAATAAAATTGACTATTGTATGTCATAAGCATGATTTTAGAACATTTCATGAGCATTTGACCAAAATTTAAAACATTTTGTAAAATGTGTCAAAAAAGGGAAATAATTAAATTTTAAAAAATCCCCCCCCCCCTCCCTTCCACAAATTATTCACAAAAATAACTGGTTATTATTTTACCTTTTCAAAATTATTTACACATTACAAAAGCATAATAGAAAATTTAAACTTTATTAGACGGTACTCTTTTTTAAAAACATAGTTTAGTTTCACATGTCCTACTTTTGATTTTGGACTTTTTTACCTTCTTCCTAATTTATTTTTTAATCTGTGAATTCAGGAACTATTTGATGTATTATATTGTATTTTGCGTTAATTACATTTGTAGCACTTGGAATATCATCAGTTATAGTAAATCGTCTAATGCTCAAGTAATTTCCTCTGTGAAGTCATTTGAGAGTTAAAGTTCTTTTGAACATTCCTAAAGAGATTATAGCTGGCAATATCAACAAAATTGAAAAAGGGTTTGTCCAGTGCTGTTCTCTTTACTTAAGGGGATATATTCATTTATCAACTTGTCACCACACACACACACGAGTGAATTGTATGATTTCAAAATCTGATTGGAAAATATTTCGTTATTTAACCAATAATTGCCTAAATGCACCAGCAATTATTGTTCAGTTCACAAAAGAAAATCCATTTGCTGTCATATTATTTGAAATAAGTGAGACTGTTTTATTTTCTCTTCACTGAACTTTATATAAATTATATTATCTTGTCACAAATGACTGGGGCGGGGGTACAGGACAGAGCTCAATTGTTATCAGTGCGTAATGATTTTGTTTTGTGAGGGACTTCCCTATGGGTGGCACCGTTTGACAGATCATGAATGAGCTGTTGGCGCATATCTGGTAGGAGAGAAAAAGGATATGATGTTGGCTTTGAAAATGTTATAGATTCCTGGATGGTCATCCTGAAGTGACAGACTTAGTATTAATAGCTGTAAATCAAGAATAGACTTTGGGGATAGGCAAGTAGTTGAATGTTAACAGATTTCAAAGTGTTCTGATGGCAGACACAAAGACTTTTATAATTGAACGCCTCAGATGTTTAGATTGGCAAGGCCATTAAATGGTAATTCAAGGCCATTGCCATAACATCAGGAAATAAAAAAGCATATTATATCATCTGGACACCTGGAGTTCAAGTTGTTTGGATTTCATTAAAGTTAACGTTGTGCTTTTTGTCTGTCCCAACGCCTAGACACCCAAAATATAAACACAGAGAGGAGCGATCCTGTACTAACGACAACTAAATTAATATGGTTTGTTATATGTCAGGACCGGAGCCCTCCTCCGTAACAACTGTTCTGTGACATAGCTCTTACCCACCACATATCACATTGCTTTAATTTTTTTAAGATGTGAAAGCTATGTCACTCACTAACAATATAAAAAAAAAAATTTTTTTTAAAATTTAAAAAAAAATAAAAAAAAAGATGAAATGAGTGTAGTCGAAAAGCTGAAAACAAAAATATTCTCAGTGAAAATGGAGGAATCAACTTTGATATACTGTATCCACTTAATAATGAGTTGAAGAGATTTACATTGTAGCCACTTGTTGAAGAGACTGACACTGTAGCCAGTCCATGCAGAGTTGAAGAGATTGACACTGGAGCTAGTCAATGAAGAGTTGAAGAGATTCACACTGGAGCCAGTCAATGAAGAGTTGCAAAGATCGACACTATCCAATCAATGAAAAGTTGAAGAGATTGACACTGGAGTCATTCAATGAAGAGTCTAAGAGATTGGCACTGTAGCCAACTTAATGAAGTGTTAAGGAGATCGACAATGTAGCCATTTAATGACGCTCAAGACGTGAAGAGATTGACATTGTAACCACTCAAGAGTTAGTCATGGGTAATGTCACGTTTAGCCAGGGATATTGTCACGTTTAGCCATTCAAAATGTCATGTTTAGCCAGGGGTAATGTCACATTTAGCTAGGGGTAATGTCACATTTAGCCAGGGATATTGTCACATTTAGCCATTGAAAATGTCATGTTTAGCCAGGGGTAATGTCACATTTAGCCAGCGGTAATGTCACATTTAGCCAGGGGTAATGTCACATTTAGCCAGGGATAATGTAAAGCATTGAATGGAAGAAAGGAAAGAGAAAAATTATATTTTTAAGCCTCAATTTAAACAGCACAAAAGCTTAACGCTTTCACTACTCGAATCGAGTTCTGTAATGTTAGTCCAAGTTTCAGCTGGCAAAGCCAACGTACTGCTAGAGTATTGGCTGTCCATCATATGGAGTTTTTCCAAAGCAGAGCTTGATTAGATGACAGTATTTAGGCCCACAGAGCGCTATAACGCACAGCATGAAACATTCAATTCTTTTCAACTGGATTATAAAAATGGCAGGTTTGTTAATATGGCAATATTGTATTGGTATTGGTAGTATTGCCAATACTTTTTTAAGTATTGGGGCGATATTGCAATACTTCTTGAAATTTGATATTGGTATTGCCAATGATTATTTTTGATATTGGTATTGATTTTTAACCAATACTAAAAGCAATATTCAATAAATTCTCTACAACATTGGTTGTGAATAAAGCTGAATATAATAAATTTTTCTTTGGTGTCGCCATCTTGCGAGTGACATTGCCAAACAATTTTTGAATGAGACTGATCAATGAAATGAATGATAATAGAAATCAAATCATATATGATATCTTTGGCAATGAGCATTGACCAGTGACTTACCAAGGCTCGATTAAGGCTTAGGCACTTTAGGCACCGTGCCTAGGGCCTACAAACAAAAATAAGGCCAAACAAAGAAAAAATATTTTTTTTTATTTATATAATATTAAATTTATTGTAATTAGAATTATTTTTAGTAGCGTGAATGCGTCGTTCTATTTCGTTCATAACTTTTCAGTGATTGCGCATATTATGGACTGATAGGTAATACTTTCAAAATCTTGATGCCATTTTTTTCTTTGGTCAATATTTTCTTTCAGATTTCCTTTTACAGAATTTCTTGCCTGAAAGTGAGTCAAGTTAATGTTTTGTTTCATCCAATGCCAATGTAGACAGATTTTAGATATAACTCATGAATTTAAATTTTAAACTAAAATTTAATTATTTGATTTCCTTTTACAGAATTTCTTGCCTGAAAGTGAGTCAAGTTAATGTTTTGTTTCATCCAATGCCAATGTAGACAGATTTTAGATATAACTCATGAATTTAAATTTTAAACTAAAATTTAATTATTAATAACGGTAAAACTGCTTTATCTGCCGATGTTAATATTCATGAAAATTAACTTCACCCAAATTAATATTCATGAGATTATTATTTATTACTTTTTCTCAATTATGTGGCCAAATATCTGTGACAAAAATGCTGGAGAGATGCAGATTACTGACAAATTGGTGAATGCCTTTCCAAATGCAATTATTGCTCTGCGAATTTACCTGGCTATTTTTGGAACGACTTGTGAAGGAGAAAGATCATTTTCAGTGTTGAAGAGGTTTAAAAATTGCTTAAGATCAACACTTGGTCAGGATAAATGGCAGCACTTTCATTACTTTCAATTGAAAGTGAAGTTCTAAGAACATTAAACTGTAACCAAATAATTAACTTTGCACAAAAAAATGCAGAAAAGTACAAATATTGCAATTTATGACTTGAATTTTTATTGCTAAATCAGTAAATATGACATTATTTGTTAATGTAAAACAATTGAAAAAACTTTAGTGCTAATATTATAGATTAAGATTTTTAAATTTCTACATTTTCAATTAAAATTTGCACCAAAATTTAACACATGTAGTTTACTATCATATCACTAATTCAAATATTGTAGTCTCAAAAGTTTTATAGTTTTCTTGTTGCTTTAATTAGCAAATTAATATAAATGTATACTTTAGACAAGGAATAATGCTGACCTTTTCTGGGCCATGTGACTCATGTCACCATTCCACTACCCATGCGTGTGTCTGCCAACTATAATTATAATATGTAACGTTTTGTTTGTTTCAGAGACATTAAACCATGGCAGATCACAACACTTCCACAACTTCACAGACTATATCAGTACCTCAACAAGTGTCCAGTGGTATTCAATATCATGTGTGAACACATCTCGTCAGAATCTTAAGAAACACATTGCAGCTGTGCACCCGTCATGTCTTACCAAATTCAACAAACTTTGTGATGAACTGCGACAGGAGAAGTGTGGTGCAAAACATCACAGTGAGCAATTACATGAAAACAACTCAGGATCTCAATTGAAACAGACCAAGCTAGAATCCTGTTCAGTGCTGACTCAACAACAGCTTGATAGTTTTGTTGTAGATTATATAGTGGACAGTGTTCTATCTGTGCATCATGTCAACACTGACTCTTTCCGTCGTCTCATCCATCAAATCACACAAGGCCGACTGTATCCAGCCTGTCGACAAACCGTAACAAAGCAGTTGGAAGAACGTTTCAAGTTGAAGAAACGAGAACTCAAAGATACACTATGTTCAGTGAATCGTGTTTGCACTACAGAAGACTGCTGGACTTCTCGGAGGCGCAGCTTTTTGGGAATAACCGTGCATTGGTTAGATAATCATACCCTGTCACGAAAGGCTGCCTGTCTTGCTGTTCGTCAACTAAAGGGCAAACATACTTACGATGTAATAGCAAAGACACTGGAGGAGATCTTTGAAGAGTATGAGTTGCAAAATAAGATATGTTTCACTGTCACTGACAGTGGGTCAAACTTCATAAAAGCATTCCGTCTCTTTTCAGTTGATGAGTCTGAAGATAGCAGCGTGGGAATGGATCAGAATGGTGAGGACAATTCTGACGATTCAGATATTCAGTATGAGGAGATTGATGAGACTTTGAATCCAACAAGCAGCGCAGATGACGATCAGATCCAGTATCACCTTCCGGCACATTGGAAGTGTGCCTGTCATTTGCTCAGCCTTGTAGCAACAAGTGACTGTGCCAAAATTGATGATCCACTTTATAAGAGAACATCAGTTCAGACATTTTCAAAGTTGACAGCCCTCTGGAATAAACAAAACCGATCAGTTGTAGCTTCTGAAAAGATCAAGGATTCACTTGGTATGCTTTTGGTAACACCTGGTGAAACCCGGTGGAATTCAATGTATGATGCTGTCACCAGAGTTTACAACATTCTCTGTGTAAGTGACATGGAAGTTAAGTTTGACAAACTTTGTGATGAACTTGATATCAAAAGACTACAGCCTGTACAGAAAACATTTGTTAAAGAGTATGTTGCTGTTATGAAGCCTGTTAGCTGTGGACTAGATATTTTGCAGGGTGAAACTAAAAAAGACATTGGACTTGGTTTCCTTCTACCAACACTTGTCGTGATGAAGGCTCAGTTAAAAGTGTTTCTTGATCAAGGAAAGAATGATCGGCTCGTAATTTGTTCTCCATTAGCTTCATGTCTTTTGAATGCCATCGATAGAAGATTTTCAAACATGTTTGACAGCATTGATGCTCAGCTGGCATCCGTTGTACATCCCAAATTCAAGTTGGACTGGATAGATGATGATTTACAGCGTTCGCATCTTATTGAAGCACTGAAGAGACGCGTTTCACAATCACTGTTGGTTGCTCCTACTGATGATCAGAAAGCAACGTCGGCTGCTGCTGATGGTACAGATAATCAGCCAGACTTCTTCGCTGGATTGTCAGCCAGACGACATCGTGTGAATGATTCACCTGATGTGAATCAAGAAATTAATAATTACTTGGCAGACACTTCAGACAGTATTGCATCATTGGATGCCTATCCACATATCCGTAAAATATACATAGACCTGAATACAGGACTTCCTTCAAGCGCTGCTGTTGAAAGGTTGTTTTCATTAGGAGGACGAGTATTTTCCCCTCTTCGTTCACGACTGAGCAGTGCGCATTTTGAAATGGTTACTTTTCTTCGCCTGGCTAAGTGGTAACGGCCAAATAGGTGGCGTTACCCTGTGAACTCTACTAAAATTCATCGTTCATCGTTAGTTTTCCAGATGTGATGCAATCCACTGACTCGGTCTGACTGTTTTTACTATAGTATGATGTTTAACCGTTTATGTATCATTTGCTTTTCTATGACAGTCATTTGCTTCATTCATCCATTCATTCATCCATCCATCCATTCATTCATTCACAATATGTGTACAGTATACATATTAAAAATCTTGTTGCTTAAGGACGTTAAGGTATGCCGACTTATTTAATATGTTGTCAAAGACTTTTGAATGCTTTGAGGAAAACTGATGAAGCAAGTGTTAACTATTGAACAAAATTTGGTTAAAAATACATTGTCTAAATTAGCCAAAAATGTTGTTATCGTTTATCGATGTAAGTGATATAGAGCGATGAATTACGTATTTGCGTTTTATTCGTCGAATGACCCAAATATTGGTATTGGTAAGGCAATAATAAATAAATATTGGTATTGGTATTGCAATACTGGTTTTAAAATTGTATTGGTATTGCCAATAGATTTTACAGGCAGTATTGGTATTGGTATTGCCAATAATTTTTTTTAGTATTGTTAACAACCCTGAAAAATGGACATGGCTCTATATATCAATCTTCATATTATTTTTTTAAATTTTAATTGTATCAGTTTAAAAAAAAAGGGAGTTGTGTGGCGATATATTATTTATGTTATAACGGACATGGTTTATTTTTTTACAGTATTTTGTAACTACTATTTTATATTTTGGTGTATCAGGATGGATGCATAACTTGAATCCATTGTTTGTCTAATGTTCAACACTGTAGCACCTCAAGAGTTAAAGAGATTTGACACTGTTAACATTCAATAAAGAGTTGAAAAGAATGACACTGTAGATACTCAATAAAGAGTTGAAGAGATTGACACAATAGTCACTCAATTTAAGTGTTGAAGTGATTGACACAAACATTATAAAAAGACTTACAGAGATTGACAACACCTTAAACACTCAAGACTTGAAAAGATTAACATAGTAGCCATTCCATGAAGAGTTGAAGAGGTTGATACTGTAGTCAGTCAATGAAGAGTTGAAGAGATTGACACTGAAGCCACTCCATTAGGAGTTGAAGAGATTGACACCACAGCCACTCAATAATTGATGAGATTGACACTGTAGCCACTCAATTTTAAAGTTTAAGAGATTGATATTACAGTTTTTAAAAGTTGAAGACATTGACACTATAGCAACTCAAGACATGAAGAGATTAACACTGGAGCCAGTCAATGAAGAGATTGGCACTATAGCCGCTCAAGACGTGAAGAGATTAACACTGTAGCCATTCAATGAAGAGTTGAAGAGATTGACACTGTAGTGTGACTGTAGCCACCCAATTTTAAAGTTTAAGAGATTGATATTACATTATAAAAAAGTTGAAGACATTGACACTCTAGCCACTCAAGACATGAAGAGCTTGATACTGCTGCCAAGCAAGACATGAAGAGATTTTTGTATGTTGAAATATGCTGCCGATCATTAACAGTGACATGGCATTGTTGACCTTGCAGGATGAGTGATGTACTCTCCAGTCACAACTAGACATCCTCAAGAGCCAACTGGAGTCTGACTATGAAGTCCTACAGAGAACCCACCAGTCACTGATCTCTCTGATAGTCAAGAGATCACTGAAGCCAACAGTAAAAGCTCTTAAGCTGAATTTAACTTCTGGAGAATTTGATGAACATATATGGTAAGTAGTAATCTATTATTTTGTGATAATAATTTTATGTCTACTGCTACTAAAGAATTACATATTGTTTATGCATGTAAATATCACAGATGGAATCTTTTCTTCACACATCAATAAGCATTTTGCAGAAGTTGACCAAGATGTTTGTTAAATTGACTGTGAAATAAGCTGTCTGAGGTTCTCTAGAGATGAAGCCTGCAAACAATTGCAAGCATATGTTTGAGGATAATAAAACATTTAATCAGGGAAGACAGATGATCCAAGGAAATCTGCAGGAGAGTGGAGTTCATGTGCAAAGAAGGAGAAAAGCCAAAAGAAGCTGGGGAGTTTATTGAAGGAGAGAGAAGATCATGCTACCAGATCAAATTTGCAGGAGCAGCTGGGGGAGGAAATGGGGTTGGAGAATAAAAAAAGGTGGCAGTGACGAGAGCTAGGTGAAAAAAAATAGGAAATTAAGAATGAGCTAAGAGAAAGGAAGGAAAAAGAACTGGTCATTTTGAGAGAGAGCATGACAACGGAGAGGAAGGTTTTGGAAAGTAAGTTCGAACATAAGAGAATTATATTCGAAGGCTGTTTGAAGGGATTTGATAACTTTTTTTTTATCAGTTGCGTTACTGACTGGCCTTCTCCAAGAGAAAACTTACGCGGCAGCAACAGTAAGAAAGAACAGGAAAGATCTGCCTTTGGCATCCAGAGAAAAGATAAAAATGAAGCAAGGGGACCATCAAATCTTCCAGAAAGACAATCTGCTTGCTACTGTGTGGCATGATAAAAGAGATGTCTTCATGCTCTCCAGCAACACTTCACACATATTGGTCAACGTCAAGCGATGGGACCGGCCCAATGGCATCAAAAAGCTTGTGACCTGACCTGCTGTCATCAAACTCTACAACCAGTACATGGGAGGGGTGGGGGAGGCGGATCAAATGAGTGGGTACTACTCTACACAGAAGAAGTGCAGAAAATACTGGCGCTACCTCCTCAGTTTTGTCTTTGATTCATCCATAAACAATGCTTTCATCCTGTTCGAGCAGACCGTAAAAAAGCCCAGCAGTCGGTACTCCCTCCTGGACTTCGGTCTGGATTTTTCTGAACAACTCATCGCAGGATTCTCTAGCAGGAAGAAGGCCGCATCAAAGAGAAAAGGCGGAGCAGTAGCCCCAGAAAATGTTCACAATCACAAGCTCGTGAAGTTTGAGGGCAGGAAGAAAGCCTGCGTGACGTGCAAAAAAGCAAAATGTCGTACCTCTTCAGAACGAGCCATTGTAAGTTCATATGGCTGTGAGTGTGTCCAGTGAATTACTGTAAAAACTTGTTTTCCCCAGCATCTTGGAGCCCAGTGAGCAGTAGCCAGTAGTGTTTGTAAATAGGGTATAAATGACTGACAATCACAAACTATATGAGTATTTTGTAAATATTTGTGTTCATGTGTGGCTAACTGGCAACTTTCGATTATTCATTTGACATGTGAGTAAACATAAATCTGCATTCATTTTCCTTTATTTTGTTTTTTGTTTTATAAAAAAGCGGTTCGCTAACACATTAGATATGACGTTTTTTCTATCGTAACCCTAAATCTTACTAAAAAACCTACAAATTCTTGCCTGTTCAGAGATAGTAAAAGGAAAAACGTCTGCCCTGTAAAGGGTTAAAGTTAAGGTCCCAGAAGATCATCCAGATTAAATAGAAATTATTCAGCCTGGGGTTGAGGCAGATAGGAAAATAGTTGTATTGGCTGGGAACATAAAGAAAGGGTCTTCACTGTACCTGAAAGTACATGACAATAGTGTTCCATTTCTCTGTTATTTCAACTAATTCAACATTGTTCATAAATCAAAAGTATAAAATACTATGTAAATAAAATGTTACTTTTAATTGTAAAGACCTCTTGCAGACATGTTTTAATAGATTCTAAGGACAATTTTCCCACAATAAGCATGGAAGCAGTAATAGTTCAAGAGTATTGTTGGAAAACTAATATTTGTTGACCTTATTCCTTTTTAAATGCTTTTACTTTTTTGAATGTAATTATACAATTTGCAGACTGAGTTTAAGAAGTTATTGTAGTATTTGATGAATTGGTTTCTAAACCAATCTATCACATCCTGGGTTTGCTTTGCATAATAGTTGTGATGACATATGAGAGGCTTTTCAGATTTGCAATGCTAATTGATAAGTATTTTTTAACATTTAAAGTAACTTTTCTGAATAAAAGCATTATTCCAGTCACCTGCCCATTCATGCCTTTCATTTGAATACATTTTTACAAAATAAATAATAAATATTGATCTGTCTTCATCCTAAATCAGGTAAACCACACAAAAATGAGAGAGTTGAATGTGCAGTTAATGTTGGCATCATAAAGCAAGGATGATTTTTTGCTTGAAATTAATGATCTCAAATCTCATTGTGTCATTTAAGGTAGATTAAATTTAAACATATTTTTGGTAATATTGTGAGGCAATGGACAAAATATTATTTTCCTGATCTATAGAGAGATTATTAAAGCTAAGGTGCAGACAGGTTTACAACGAGAGAACCAGGATTTGAAGTATTAGGTCTTTAAGATCAGTTTTTGAAATTGAGACCCCAATTGAGGTCCCAATGATGGAGGTGCCCCTGGCACTTCAGCGTTTCTCATGCAAACAAAAACCATATCTTCATTATAGAAGTTTCACATCTAGATTATTTGACATAAACTCTGTAAATGAATAAGCTTGGAAGTAACGGCACTTTTGCCTTATACATCCACAACCATAACACTCTCTGGTACAAATCCGAGCTCTTTAGGCAACAGTACTAAATTTGCAGCTTCAGTCAAATTTTAGACATTATTTGTATACTGCTTGATTATGTGCCTAAAAATAGAGCAAGCACTGCTCTTTAGGAGGCTATGGTACTAAATCAGCAGCTTCAGTCAAATTAGAGGCATTATTTGTATACTGCTTGATTATTTGCCTACAGAGTAAACACAGCTCATTAGGCAATGGTACTAAATCAGCAGCTTCAGTCAAATTAGTGGCATCATTTGTATACTGCTTGATTATGCCTACAAACAAAGCAAGCACATCTTCTTTAGGAAATGGTACTATATCAGCAGCTTCAGTCAAATTAGAAGCATTATTTATTTACTGCATGATGCTGTTTAAAAATATACTGTTAGCACCTAAATATCTTTGAAACTGTTATATCCACTCGGATTTGTACTTGAGAGTTTTAGGGTTGTGGATGTATTAGGACAAGAGGGACCAAGTGCTGCTACTTCTAAGGGTATTCATTTCAAATAATGTCATACAATCTAGATGTGATACTTCTTAAATGAAGATGGATTTTTTTTTGTTTGAGAAACGCTGCCTTAGAGCCAGCGTGGGGCAATTCCATCATTAGAAGCTCAATTGGAACCAGGTGGGCTTCCACACAAGTCAGTACTATAACACACAGACTTGAACTGTCAACAGTGGAAGTATCAAGGCAATTTCCAAAGCATGTATGTACTTTCATCAATATTAGTTTTGATTGTCTTGTGAGTTGCAGTGATAAGTTACCAACAATCCTTAAAGCACTCCAAGTTTTGTTGACTTGAGAGAACAATTCAGTTCAAAAGCTCTAGAGTTATATTTCCTGACTGGACAAAAAAATAATCTTGTGAGTTTAGCAGCTTCAGGACATTACCGAGAAATTGAAAATGAATTTTAGTTAGGACCTTCAACCCAGCAATTAAAAATTATGATGAGATCAAGAGAAAATATTTACCTTTCTGTGCTTCCTTGGGGGTACGTGGGAATCAGTCCTATAAAAATAATTTATTTATCTGGCTCAAATTAGAGATGTAGTAGTCAGCAATTCAGGAACATTTGTTAGAAAAGTTTGTGAGCATCTGGAAATTGTCATGGGACCTCAGCATGGATGTAGAGAAAAGAAAACAATGTGTGGCCAATGTTTTCCAGGATACTCAATTGTAATTTATAGCAGAGATAAGGAGAGAAATGACATTGCTGAGAAAAATATGCAAGATGAAATAAAAATTAGGAAGGATGGCCCACTTCAACTGTTAGAGTTCATATGAAAGTAAGGCCCAATTCAACTGTTACAGTTCATATGGAAGAATGGCCCACTTCAACTGTTACTGTTCATATGAAAGTAAGGCCCAATTCAACTGTTACAGTTCATATGGAAGAATGGCCCACTTCAACTGAAACAGTTCATATGGAAGAATGGCCCACTTCAACTGTTACATTTCTTATGGAAGGATGGTCCCCTTTTTATACAAAAATTCAATCTTGGAAACTCAGCACACCAGAAATCGGGCACAAATATTTAGGACCTCCAACCCAGCAATTAAAAATTATGATGAGATCAAGAGAAAATATTTAACTTTCTGTGCTTCCTTGGGGGTATATGGGACTCGGTCCTCTAAAAAAAATTTTTCTAGCTCAAATTAGAGACGAGGTAGTCAGCAACTCTGTAACCTTTGTTTTACTTCCGAGGCGCTGCTCTGCAGGCGACTCAATTGCACTAATGCATCTTTTTTCACAATTTTACACGTTTTATTTAATTACTCAAGTACTAATGGATGTGCTAAGGATGATTTTCTTGAGAGTTTTTTGTGTTTCTCTTCGTGGGAAACAGCTTTAATATGGACTTTGGATATTAAATTACTCAGCCTAGTTTGAAAAATACCACTTCTGCCATTTTTTAAACAACCACACGCCATGTCAAAAACAAATGGTGGCTGATTCACGACTGAGACGAAGAAAGCGGGGCAGAAGGGGAGGCATTCATGTGAAAGGCAGAAACAGAGGACAGCGGGGCTTTCTTCCCCCTGTTGTTTTGGAAAATGTTAGGTCACTGTGTAACAAGATGGACGAACTGGATTGTTGCTGTAAGCATTGCTGTCAATTTCGCGAAAGCTCTTTAATATGTCTGACAGAAATATGGCTTAAAGAAATGGTACCAGATTCTGCAGTGGCATTGGAAGAATTCAACTTTTTCCATCCTGATAGAACAACTGACAGCGGCAAATCCAAGGGAGGAGAATTGGCAATATATATTAACAAAAACTACTGTAGCATCAGTGAAACATTTATTTTTACAACCGACATAGAATTACTCTGCATCACTTTAAGGCCATTTTACCTACCTAGGGAGTTCACCCAAATCTGTATCACCCTCACTTACTTTTCACCTAATGCTAACAAGGAGCAGTCTACTGAGAGACTTTTGGATGTAATCCATGATTTCGAAACAAAAAAAACAGACTCAGTTTGTCTTGTTAGGGGGGACTTTAATCAACTAACAGTCTGGACTTTGGAGGTGTACACAATGAGATGATGAATTAATTTAAAGATGGCAGAAGAACACAGGATGGTACGGTACCGGTACGTGATTGTTCACCGAACAGGAAGTGGTGTCATTATTTAAACAAGTGGACGCAGCTAAGGCCAGAAAAATTAAGTGGTCAGCTCGTTAAACTATGCTCATAACAGCTCTCCTACATTTTTTGTTACACCGGGGCGCCACAAGGCTGCATTCTCTCCCCTGTACTGTATACAATCTATACCAATGATATTCAAAGCGCAAGCGACACCGTTCCAATATTAAAATTTGCTGATGATACCACCATGGTTGACTTATATCTGAAGAAGAGGACTTATACCGCAACTTAGTTACAAGCTTTATCAATTGGTGCGATGAAAATTTTCTCCAGCTGAATGTCTCAAAAACAAAGGAAATGGTTGTTAATTTCAGGAGGGGGAAACACCAGATTACAGATCTCAACATAAAAAAATCAAAATGTAGAGAAAGTAGAGGCATGTAAGTACTTAGGTGTCACTGTTCATCTGAAGCAGTCCAGCAACAGGAAGCAAGACTGGACGCCATTGAGTCTGCAATGCTCAAGCCCACACAACTGAAACAGATTAGCAAAGGGAAGCTACAAATGTGTGGAATAAACGTGAAAAATCTATGCTTCTCACATGGACGGCAGAATATGCCCTGCTCACGCATCGGAAAACCTGATTTATTTCATGTACGCATTAGATGGAAAAAAACACTTCAATAAACATAATTAAAACATAAACACTTTCTTTCTTTGAGTGGCATTGCAACACATGCCGGGGACTCGCTAGTTCTAAAATAAAAACTATTGACCATTATTATTTCATGCCACAGCAGCATTTTTAATGTAGTAGCGGTCTATTGACTTAAGTCATCATCTCAGATCCCCCAAGTTTTCAACATCATTTAGGATTTTTAGTTAATTTTTTTTTGCGTCATCAAAAAATGGGGAAATTGCAGTCATAGTTTCCATCTTTAACTGTTAAAGCACTAAGAGATACCAGTCGCATCAGGCCTGGAAGAACGTTTGGGTTTGAATCTTCCAAAATTTTATGGGGCGCTCCAAGATACTGACATTTCAACCAACAAAGCAGCTTGAAGAATAATACCAGAATGAAATTCAATCAATGGACGTAACTCTGACAATGCACTACTTTGTGTTTTAGTCACGTGAAAGGATGCAAACCGGAAAAAGCTGAGCAACCCTCCATTTTTATGAAAATGTTCATCTCGATCCGTGTTTCCCCATTGCAATCAAAAATTTTATGTTTCAATCTAGAGTACACTCGTTTTTAAATAAATGAAATGTAGTTCATAAATTTGAAAACAATTATGCTTAAGTGACGATTCAAGTCAGACAATTTTTTAAAGAAAATACTTTTCAGTGACATTCGACGGGAACAATCTGCACATGGTTAAAATGGCACTGCACTCTGTAATATTGGTGTGATATTATTACCATAATGTTGAGATAGAAGGCTAGTCATTATTATATTATAATTGATTATATGGTAGGTTACTTGCTACTAGAAAATAAGTATGTTACATTACTTCAAAATGTCTCCAAACATATTAAATACAAATTTTAAAAATGCTTTTCAAAAGGGGTTTTGTCAAGTTGTTAGAATCCCTGAGCGCCTGTTTTGTGCCAGGCGAACTATAAGTTCTGGTATAGCGTAGGGATACAAAGGGAAAGGGGGTAGTTCGGTAGCGTGTGCAGGTGGTCAGTAGAGCAGGGAGAGCGAGTGGGGTAGGACGCTGAACGCATCAGCGTTATTGTTAGGTAGTGTTTGTTAGTTGGTGTTAGTAATAGTAAATAGTAGTAGTGTTGTGATCCATGTTGTATGTGTGGTTCTTTGGCTAAACTTGTTAGCAGAACCCACAGTACTCATGGGAGGATACTTAGATTAGATTGTTGTAGATTATGGTAATAAAGCTCATTATTAATTACCACTAATAACTCTTGAGTCCAGTGTTCGTGTACTCTTGTGTACTAGTGTGTAGTGACAGTGTGTTTGAAATATCATACCCCTAGGCCTAGACAACGGAGACGAGACCATCAAACACTATAGTAAATAAGAAATTCGTGACAGGTTTGACATCAAACTTCCCAGAAAAAAACAGCCGTTTCAGCAAATAGATTTCAAGGTGGGAAAGATGACAGTGTTCAGAGATTGAGTGTTAAAGAAATATCCCTGCCTGGAACACAACCATTTTACGACTCTGTTAGTGACTTGAGTGTATAGTGTGATTGCGTGTTGGTTTGAGATTATGTGTGTTGTTTTATGTATTATTCTTAGTATCTTGTGACTTATTGTGTGAAAAGGGATATGACGTATTATTATTGTAGATTTGTGTGTGGGGTATTGTTCTTTGATTACAGTAACGGCAGTTGAAGAATTTGTTGACTAATAAAGATATTTCATCTAAGAATTTTAGTTGTGAAGTGTATATAATTAAACCCCCCTAGACAACGAAGCCAACGAACCTATTAAGTAAGAATTAGGTTTGTAACATTTGGGGGCTCGTCCGGGATTGGGCGCCCATATCCTGCCGTGACTGCATACTGATGTATACGTGTGCTGCTGGTCCTGTGTCCTGCTAGGTTGAATCCTGCTAAACCTGCATCCTGCAATCATTGCATGCTTATGTGCTATTTCCCAGTTTGACGTTAGGCCGCTGCCTGGCTTGTAACCTGTTTGGCCAGTATCCCACTAGGCCTGTATCCTGCAACCACCGCATGCGGCTGCGCTGTTCCCCGGTTTGACGGTACGTCGCTGCCTGGCCTGTATCCTGTTAGGCCCGAATCCCACTGGGCCTGTATCCTGTTTGGCCCGAATCCCACTGGACCTGTATCCTGTGATCACCGCATGCTGCTGCGCTGTTCCCCGGTTTGACGGTACGCCGCTGCCTGTCCTGTACCCTGCTGGGCCCGCATCCCACTGGGCCTGCATGCTGCTACTATTGCATGCTACTATGCTGTTTCCTGCTGTGCTGTACCTCGATTTGACAGTGTACTGCTGACCGTTCCCTGACTTTCGTGCTCTATAGATCCGTGATGGACAAAAATCAAGACTGAAGCCACTTACTTTATTTGTGTTTTCTTTATAGTTAGGTAAGATTTTGTTTCTATATATATATATATATTATTTATTTATAATTTTTACTTTATATAACTTATATTTAAATTTATTAGTCTGGATTTTGTATTTTTTTTTATTGTTGACCTTGGTTGTTACATTCATTAATATAAAACATGGAAACCAGGAGTGCAAAGAAAAAATTGATCCTTGAACTAAGAGAAGAGGGAGAAGACCTGGGTTATGAAGACGAAGCTCTGAATAGGTGGGTGGAAAGCAAACTGATAGAAAAAGATAAACTAGAAAAGGAGGAGAGGGATAGAAAAGAAAGACTAGCACGGGAGGAGAGGGAGAAAGAACGAGAAAGACAAGATAGACTAGAAAAGGAGGAGAGAGAAAGACAAGATAGACTAGAAAAGGAGGAGATGGATAGAAAAGAAAGGCTAGAACGGGAGGAGAGGGATAGAAAAGAAAGGCTAGAACGGGAGGAGAGGGATAGAAAAGAAAGGCTAGAACGGGAGGAGATGGATAGAAAAGAAAGGCTAGAACGGGAGGAGATGGATAGAAAAGAAAGGCTAGAACGGGAGGAGAGGGATAGAAAAGAAAGGCTAGAACGGGAGGAGATGGATAGAAAAGAAAGGCTAGAACGGGAGGAAAAGCAGAGAGTCCAAGAGCTGACATTGGCTGCATGTAAAGGTGTTTCAACATCGAGATTAAGAGACGTTAACAATATGAGGGAGGATGAGGACCTTGAAGCGTTCATTATTCAGTTCGAGCTTCAAGCTCATAGACAGGGAATAAAAAAAGAAGAATGGGCTTTACTTTTGACAGACAAATTGACCAGTCGTTTTAAATGTTTTCTGACTGACTCAAGACTGAATAATGACCCTGATTTTGACAGTGTTAGACGAAAACTGTTGACTCATGCAGGATTCAATGAAGAGTGGTATCGACTTAAGTACCATAACTTGGTACCAACTGACGAGGACATTCGCAGTTTCGCCGTAAAGGTCACAGCCAGCTTAAAGTCATGGGTAAGCTATGCTGGAATCCCAGAAACTTTTGAGGATTTATTGAATCTTTTGGTAGTGGATAAGATTAAGAGTTCTGTGTCTAAAGAAGTTTTAGGAAAGTTAAATGAAGGAAGAAAACAAAGTGTAGAAGAAAATTTGCAAATCATCGATAATTTTAAAAACACCCAACCCGATAGCAGAGTTACAAATAAGATAAAACAGATAAGAGAGGTTCCGTACATTGCAGCCGGCTCAACGTGGCCGGAAAGAATTGTAAACCCAGACCTTTCCAACGTCCAAATGAACAGGGAGAAAACCACCTTGGCTAGACATGAGAACGGTGTAATGCAATGTTATAGGTGCTGGGGAATAGGTCATCTCTCCACTGTTTGTCCGACCGTTCCAACGAGGCCGAGAAGACAGAGGTATCGTGACGTCAGATTGCACAACCCAAATGATAGGGGTGGCAGGATATGACTACAAACAGTCAACAAACACAAAAAACACTGTGGAGCGTGTGAAGAAACACAGACAAATAAAAACCCTATTTTTCCCTGCAAGGTCAATTTTTTGGATGATATAGTAGAGCACAAAATTAGAAATAAATCATTGGGTAGACTAAATGTGGTAGATGGTTTGTTAGAGGGAAAACCAGTAGGTGTTCTTAGAGACACAGGATGCAGCATAGTAGGATGTAGAGCTCATTTGATTAATAAAAATAAAGTTTTGCTTGACGGACAGGTTCGACAGTATCCGACAGCATATGTAGATATAGTTACACCTTATATTAAAGGCACATTTGTGGCGGCTCTCTTCGATGATCCGGTGTCCGATTTGATAATAGGAAATGTAGATGACGCCCCTGCATTAAACGCCAACGCGATTACTAGAGCCATGACATCTCAGGGAGTAGTGACTGAGGGGTTACCTGATGATTTATTGGGCTGTAAAGACCCTGGTGTATTCGACTCCACATGTTTCTTGACAGACCAAAAAAATGACCCAACATTAGCTAAATTTTGGGACAAAGCCGAGACAGGTGAAATACATGAGAGAAAAAGTGGGATAACTTCCTTATAGTCAAAAAAGGTCTCCTATATAAACATTATGAGAAAAAGAAAACAGGCATTATAGAAGAACAATTAATGATACCTAAAAATAGGAGAGGCATTGTTCTTTCCAAGGGACATTCTGGGGTATTGGCAGGGCATATGTCAATAAATAAGACAAGAGAAAGAATCTATTCCCAGTTTTATTGGCCTGGGATAGATAAAGATATCAATCAATACATTAAAACATGCGATATATGCCAAAAGGCCAGGTATCCAGGACGAAATAAATCTATAAATTTAGGGAAAATGAATGTGATAACAACCCTGTTTGCTAAGGTCGCCATAGATCTAATCGGCCCCATGCAGATGACCGCCAGGAAAAACAGGTTCATCCTTACATTAATTGACACGGCAACTAGATGGCCAGAGGCCGTTGCTTTAAAAGAAACCAGTGCCGAGACTGTGATAGAAGCACTAAGTACCATTTTTTACAGGATAGGTTTCCCTGAGGAAATTTTGTCTGATAATGGCCCCCAGTTTAAATCTGAAGTATATGTTCAGGTCACAATTTTTTTTTTGTATCAAAAGAATGAAATCTTCCCCATATCATCCCAATTCGAATGGGATGGTTGAGAGATTCAATGGCTCTCTTAAATCAATGCTGCGAAAACTAGCTGTGAAAGAACCCAATAACTGGGATAGATTTATAAGTGCAGCATTATTTGCCCTTAGAGAAGTGCCAAATGAAGCCACACAATTTTCTCCTTATGAAATGGTCTATGGACGTAAAGTCCGAGGCCCCATGTCCATCATGAAACATTTATTTACTGATGATTTCATAAATGGAGAAACAAAGACTGTATACGAATATTTATTGGACATGAGACACAGGCTTCAAATTTCAACGAAACTGGTGCTCTCCAATAATGAGATCTCAAAACTTAAAATGAAAGACCATTATGACAAAAAGACTATATCTAAGAATATTGAAGTAGGAGACCACGTAGTGCTACTTAAACCTAAACGACATAACAAGATGTCTTTATTCTGGGATGTAGGAGTAGGAGACCACGTAGTGCTACTTAAACCTAAACGACATAACAAGATGTCTTTATTCTGGGATGTAGGAGTAGGAGACCACGTAGTGCTACTTAAACCTAAAAGACATAACAAGATGTCTTTATTCTGGGATGTAGGAGTAGGAGACCACGTAGTGCTACTTAAACCTAAACGACATAACAAGATGTCTTTATTCTGGGATGTAGGAGTAGGAGACCACGTAGTGCTACTTAAACCTAAAAGACATAACAAGATGTCTTTATTCTGGGATGGGCCATATCCAGTTATTCGACGTACGTCTAAATTTAATGTTACCATTAAGAAAGGTATGTCTCCCAAAACCTATCATATCAACAGGGTGGTCAAATATCATGACCGTCATAAAGATGAAACGGTGACTCCAGATAATAACATACACATACTTGATGGTTGCATGGCTTCCATCATTACGGAGGATGACTTTGACGAAGAAAATGATTTAAACATTACTTTTGACATTACATCTTTACCAACCTTGACCTACAAAGACAACGACAAACTCAATAAAATTAGCATTAATCCTGATTTGATACCATGTCAAACCGACGACATTAATAGATTATTGACAACATATGGTGACGTCATATCGGACGTTCCAGGAAAGGCCAGGGTGGAAGAATTTAAAATCAAGGTGACATCCGACAAACCGATAGCTTTAAAACAATACACAGTCCCATTACAACAATACACAGTCCCATTACAACAATACACAGTCCCATTACAACAATACACAGTCCCATTACAACAATACACAGTCCCATTACAACAATACACAGTCCCATTACAACAATAC
>CAXITT010000130.1:424570-454411 GCA_964033795.1 Lymnaea stagnalis | reverse complement strand
ATGGTAACATTGCCTGTGGGGAAACTACTGCCATCAGCCATTATGGTAACATTGCCTGTGGGAAACTACTGCCATCAGCCATTATGGTAACATTGCCTGTGGGGAAACTACTGCCATCAGCCATTATGGTAACATTGCCTGTGGGAAACTACTGCCATCAGCCATTATGGTAACATTGCCTGTGGGGAAACTACTGCCATCAGCCATTATGGTAACATTGCCTGTGGGAAACTACTGCCATCAGCCACTATGGTAACATTGCCTGTGGGGAAACTACTGCCATCAGCCACTATGGTAACATGGCCTGTGGGGAAACTACTGCCATCAGCCACAATGGTAATGTTGCCTGTGGGAAACTATTGCCATCAGCCACAATGATAACATCGTCTGTCTCAACTTTTAGAGAAAGTGGGTTTGAATCTTGTCTGGGGTCACTCCCAGTTATTTGTAAAACAGTTTATGGAATGGGCACATCAGCCATAAAAGAAATTAGCCATGAAAAACATTAGCCAGAAACGATATTAGCCATGAAAGACATTAGCCAGAAGAGATTTTAGCCATGAAAAACATTAGCCGGAAAAGATATTAGCCATGAAAGACATTAGTCATAAAAGATATTAGCCATGAAAGACATTAGCCAGAAGAGATATTAGCCATGAAAAACATTAGCCACAAAAGATATTAGCCATGAAAGACATTAGCCAGAAAAGATATTAGCCATGAAAGACATTAGCCATAAAAGATATTAGCCATGAAAGACATTAGTCTTAAAAGATGTTAGCCATGAAAGACATTAGCCACAAAAGACATTAACCATGAAAGACATCTCAAATAGAAAAAGTTTTTTTTATTAATTTTTATATTTGTTGAAAGAAAATAATTTAAACAGAACAATTTTTATAAAAATAAATAAGACTTTGATATTGCAAGCCAAAAATATAACCATTTGAATTAAATGAATGAACTCACGAGTAGATCTGCATGTTAGGTCAAACTAAACCTTATTAACCCTATAACTGTCATACCGGCCAATCTCATTGGCCAATCTAATACCCCGTTCTGGTGCATTACTATCTGTATGTTAACCTGATTTTATTAGGGATTTTTGCGTGATTATTTGGGGGTGTAATTTTATAAAAAAAAATTTAACCGCCATAATGTATGATTCCGGAGAGTATTAATTAATAAAAAAAAATAGATTTAATAACTTAAATTGAAAACGAATATTTGAACTTAAGTCCTGTGTTCCCTTGTGTATTGTGTTATTTTGTATGACAAACATTCCCCAATATATTACAATTTTCAGTAGAAGTAACTACAACTTGACATTTTCAGAAAGAATATTGCTTCTAGCATCTCACAAATTTGATTTTCAGATAGTCTGAACAATTTAAGGAGCATTAATTTGGGATGAATTCAGATTTTGAGAAGTGAAATTTTACTCACTCTGTAAAGGTCAAGGTCAAAATCAACATACATAATATAAAAACAAATTCTTTTCATACCATAAGATACTTTGTTTAATGTATACTTGTAAGGGTCTCTAATTCATTTAGCCTGGGATTGTGTTATTTTGGACAAGCCTATGAAAATGCTAAAAATGGCTTGACACTACAGAAAAATGTTCTTGACGGTTATAGAGTTTAGATAATTACCTTCTCATCAATGCCTGGACAAGCTAACTGGCAATCTCATCATGACATTTCTCATACAGCTATCTTTGTTGTCCATTCTCCAAGTCAAAAAAGCTGTTCTCTGCCTCCACCATCTTTAAGCTCTCCAGCAGTCTTGTATAGTCTTATCTCGCACATCTCCCTTGCCATGGACCTGCCAGATTAACCAACAATGATTAGGGTTGTAGACTGGCAGCATTGAATAATTGGTGAAATCTTAATGCAGGTGATCAAGTCATAAACAGTTTTTGTTACAACAGTCTGGCACACATTTGTTTAAAAAAAAAATGGCTATTTTAAGATCTGTGCTGATGTACCATGTGCCAATGAGCTCTGGAGCTCTGTGCTGATGTACCATGTGCCAATGAGCTCTGGAGCTCTGTGCTGATGTACCATGTGCCAATGAGCTCTGGAGCTCTGTGCTGATGTACCATGTGCCAATGAGCTCTGGAGCTCTGTGCTGATGTACCATGTGCCAATGAGCTCTGGAGCTCTGTGCTGATGTACCATGTGCCAATGAGCTCTGGAGCTCTGTGCTGATGTACCATGTGCCAATGAGCTCTGGAGCTCTGTGCTGATAAGTTGTTTTTTAAGAAGGTAAATGACACACTCAATATTTGATGAAAAAATATCTTGACAATTGACTTATTGTTTATATAAGTATATAACATCATATGGGAGAGAGAGAGAGCACTAACAGAAGTGTGTGGGAGAGAGAGAGGACAGTGGCATATAGGGACAGTGACAGGAGAGTGTGGGAGAGACATGATAGTGACAGGACAGTGTGGGAGAGAGAGGACAGTGATAGGACAGTGTGGGAGATAAAAGGACAGTGACAGGAGAGTGTGGGAGAGAGGACAATGGCATATAGGGAAAGTGACAGAAGAGTGTGGGAGAGAGAGGACAGTGACAGGAGAGTATGGGAGAGAGAGGACAGTGACAGGAGAGTGTGGGAGAGAGAGGACAGTGACAGTAGAGTGTGGGAGAGAGAGGACAGTGACAGGAGAGTGTGGGAGAGAGAGGACAGTGACAGGAGAGTGTGGGAGAGAGAGGATAGTGACAGGAGAGTGTGGGAGAGAGAGGACAGTGACAGGAGAGTGTGAGAGAGAGGACAGTGACAGGAGAGTTGCTGATTTGGCATTTTCAGTCATCATGTTAACATTAAAGGAACATTGCTGATATTGACCTTGACATTTATCATGTTAATACTATTAACATTATAGGAACATTGCTGATATCGGCATTCATCAGGTAGTTTGTGATAATGGTGATCAAATGTTCAGGAAGTTGGCCATAATGGAGGTCAAATATTCAGGAAGTTGGCCATAATGGTGATCAAATGTTCAGGAAGTTGGCCATAATGGAGGTCAAATATTCAGGAAGTTGGCCATAATGGAGGTCAAATATTCAGGAAGTTGGCCATAATGGTGGTCAAATATTCAGGAAGTTGGCCATAATGGTGGTCAAACGTTCAGGTAGTTGGCCATAATGATGGTCAAATGTTCAGAAATTTTTCCATAATCGTGGTCATAATTTCGGTCAAATGTTAAGAAGTTGGCCATAATGGTGGTCATATCTTAAATAAGTTGGCCATAACAGTGGTCAACTGTTCAGGAAGTTGGCCATAATGGTGGTCAAATGTTAAGTGAGTTGGCCATAATAGTGGTCAAATGTTAAGTGAGTTGGCCATAAAAGTGGTCAAATCTTAAGTGAGTTGGCCATAATGGTGGTCAAATGTTAAGTGAGTTGGCCATAACAGTGGTCAAATGTTAAGTGAGTTGGCCATAATAGTGGTCAAATGTTCCGAAAATTGGCTTTTATTGTGGTAAAATGTTCAGGCCATAATGATGGTCTAATGTTCAGGAAGAGTGATTTGTTGTGCATTTAAGCTGTCTGCGTAAAGCAGAGTGTCGCCAGGGACGTGGTGGTGGCAGACTAGTAGGGTGGAATCGACCACATGAAGCTAAACGACAGGGACGTGGTGGTGGCAGACTAGTAGGGTGGAATCGACCACATGAAGCTAAACGACAGGGACGTGGTGGTGGCAGACTAGTAGGGTGGAATCGACCACATGAAGCTAAACGACAGGGACGTGGTGGTGGCAGACTAGTAGGGTGGAATCGACCACATGAAGCTAAACGACAGGGACGTGGTCGTGGCAGACTAGTAGGGTGGAATCGACCACATGAAGCTAAACGACAGGGACGTGGTGGTGGCAGACTAGTAGGGTGGAATCGACCACATGAAGCTAAACGACAGGGACGTGGTGGTGGCAGACTAGTAGGGTGGAATCGACCACATGAAGCTAAACGACAGGGACGTGGTGGTGGCAGACTAGTAGGGTGGAATCGACCACATGAAGCTAAACGACAGGGACGTGGTGGTGGCAGACTAGTAGGGTGGAATCGACCACATGAAGCTAAACGACAGGGACGTGGTCGTGGCAGACTAGTAGGGTGGAATCGACCACAAGAAGCTAAACGTCAGGGACGTGGTGGTGGCAGACTAGTAGGGTGGAATCGACCACATGAAGCTAAACGACAGGGACGTGGTCTTGGCAGACTAGTAGGGTGGAATCGACCACATGAAGCTAAAAAAGCCGGATCAATGCCTAACGTACGAACGAAAGACTCCTTGGGAAAGGGGACAATGTGACGCAAAACTTAGTCCCGGGGGGGGGGTGTTCTTCATAGACTCACAGCACTTATGGTAAGTACAATTAGTTTTTTAAACATGAAGCTGGAAACTATGTCGCTGCCTTCTTTGTTGGTGTCCGGGGACGGGCTGGCGGGGGACGGGCTGGCGAGGAACGGGCTGGCGAGGGACGAGATTAACGCCCCTGGGTTGGAAATCCAAAATTTTCTTTCGCCAATGTCGGGGGACAGGTTGGCGGGAGATGTAGCTACTGAACGTGGCATGCGTAGCGCCAAGGGTCGCCCCCCCCACCCCACTGAACGTGGCATGCGTAGCGCCAAGGGTCGCCCCCCCCCCTGAACGTGGCATGCGTAGCGCCAAGGGTCGCCCCCCCCCACTGAACGTGGCATGCGTGGCGCCAAGGGTCGCCCCCCCCCCACTGAACGTGGCATGCGTAGCGCCAAGGGTCGCCCCCCCTCCACCCACATAACTCTCGATTATACGATTAAATGTCTGTGGCATCAGCCAAAAGAGAAAGGAGATCACAACGTTACTCCACGAGTGGGACGTGGATGTAGCACTCTTCAAAGAGACACTTATGAAAGTTAAGTTTTTTCCCCATTTCGGGCTACTCCCTGTACCACTGCAAGTGTAAGCAATGCAAAGTGCTGGCCACAGCAGTCAAACACGACCTAACGATGGAACTGCTTGAGGCGAAGTCGTGCCAACGCACTGACACTCTCACCATCAGAGTCCTCAAGAGCAATTAGTTCTTTGATGCACAACCATTTGCAACAAGCTCAGTAACTCTAACAGTCTTCCCATAGGTGTCAGCTTAAATTTTCAACGGAGAATTATAGCAGGAGATATCAACGCTCAATCATCAGACTGGGGGTACGTTGATCCTAATGCGTCTGGACGTTACGTGGAGGATCTGTGCCTCACTGCGAGCCTCATCCGGTTGCAAGACGAGAATTGTGTGCCCACACTATTACATACGGGTCACAGTACGGAGTCCCGGGCAGATCTGACGCTAAGAAGAAAACACCTGCAGCTCAAGAAGTGTACATCTCTTTGAAGGCCCAAGTTCGTGCTGAAGTCTTTAAGGCTGAAAAGTCTAAGTAGGTCAGTACGTGTGAAAACCTCAACTTTACGGATGGAAGGAAGGTCTGGCGATTATCAGATTACCCCTCTGGCATGGAGAAACAGCGAAATCTTCAACCCTAAAATCACCGGCTGGCAAAGAGGCCAGCTGTGCCAAGCGCGCAAGAGCGCTTAACAAACATTTTGCTCAAGTCAGCAAAAGTGCCAGAGACACTGACGCAAGTCTGACCATCAATAAACTCCAAAAGGCTGGAAGCAGAGCCCAACGAATGGGACGACACCAAGAGGTTTTCACGGCACCTTTTACAATGGCCGAGTTGCTAACGGCTAAGTGCAAAGCAGGAAAAGCTCCCCGATAACTACAGCGAAAACTACATTACTCAACCTTATCAATAAAACGTGGACGTCAGGCGTCTTGCCAAAGGCGTGACACACAGCGGTGGTGATCCCAATTCCAAAAGAGGGTAAGCAATGTGACCAACCATCTAGCTACCGGCCCATTTTCCCTCACTTGGTGTTATGGAAAAGTAGCAGAGCGAATGGTCAACGCAAGACTATATTGGTGCCTGGTACGAACCAAGAGCATTTCAACCAACCGAAGCGGCTTCCGCAAGGGGAGGCAGCCAATGGACCATGTAATCCATTTTATCCAAAGCGCCACCAATGAGCTTCAGATGAAGAATCATACTGTTGCAGTTTTCTTTGACCTCCAGAAGGCTTACGACAGTGTCTGGAGGACAGGTCTACTCTACAGATTACAATTGCCCAGAGTAACAGCCAACATACACCAGTGGATTCATTCTATCCTATCAAACTGTATGATATACACCCGTGTCGGGGACAAGGTTTCGGACATGTGTGCACTCAAGCATGGACTCCCACAGGGGTTGGCCTTGAGCTGCACCCTCAGACCTGTTTACCCTCAAACCCCTAAAATCGTACAATCTGGTCTCAAAATCGTACAATACAATATCTCAATAGTAAATAAATAAAACTACAGTACCGCAATAAAGTCTAATTATGTAACCCCCCCNGTTACAGTAAACAAAATGTGACACGGGTTTTCACCACTGGTGATTCGTCCAGCCCAGTGGTTCACATAATATATGCTACATCGGACTACATCGCCCTGGGTGCTCGCTGTCCTTGGGCAGGGCCATGAGAATATAACGAAGAGCAACCGCGTGAAAATCGTCTATAGAAAGGAACTTAAACAGTCAATTCAACTATACAAAACCATTTACACACAGATTAAGGGCGCAATAAATTATCCTTTTAAATGGGGGGTGAACATTTTCTAAATGGACTGCTGCGGCTTCCTCACAGGGGCGTTGCAAAATATTAAAAAAATTTCATAATTTTATTTTTACTTTTAATCCAATGTGACATCTTTCGGTCCAGTTCCCCAGTTGAGTATCTACTGTTTGTAGCTACAGATGGCGCTCAGTGACCTGCATACGTGTTATATTGATTGTTATCCCACCCTTTGTTTTTTTTGGTATTCGCTATGTCCAAGTGCACGTGTTAGAATGTCACGCAAGGCGCCTGGTGAAAACCTATGATATTGCACAGGCGCCGGCAAACAAATATTTTAGAACCACTGGCGTAGCCCAACGAAATATACGTCATGCGCGCGTTGAACATTCGGTAGACTTAACACCGTACTGTAATTCTTCCACTATTGAGTATAGCTAGCCGGTTGATTTGTGAACATACCCCTTGACAACATCACGACTCTAATGGACATACTTTCTGCCGAGGACACCCCATGCACACACACACCAGAACTGTCATTACGAAAATTTGGCGGTGTTAAGTATATAAATTGAAATACTTAGACCGGCTCCATGCACACAATCTCTTAAATCAACACCACTCCTTTTATCTCTGATTGATTGCTCATGAAAAGTCCGACAGTGCAGTTTGCGTCCGATGGACCCTTATTTGAAGAACGCAACTCAGTCAATTTTGTCTGACATTCAAGATAGGATATCAGCCAATAAAATTTCTTTTGCTGAATTTGATGTTCAGTTGAAGTTCCTTCTTCATCATAGGTTTCGCGTGCCTTTCATCGTAATGTATTGTGCATGCTCAACTACGGTCACGAAAACAAATAGGCTCACCGGTAACATTACACTACCGCAATGTGCACATCCGTCTATGGAGCCCACTTCGTACGCCAGGGATGTTGGGACAATGTGCACATCCGTCTATGGAGCCCACTTCGTACACCAGGGATGTTGGGACAATGTGCACATCCGTCTATGGAGCCCACTTCATACGCCAGGGATGTTGGGACAATGTGCACATCCGTCTATGGAGCCCACTTCGTACGCCAGGGATGTTGGGACAATGTGCACATCCGTCTATGGAGCCCACTTCGTACGCCAGGGATGTTGGGACAATGTGCACATCCGTCTATGAAGCCCACTTCGTACGCCAGGGATGTTGGGACAATGTGCACATCAGTCTACGGAGCCCACTTCGTACGCCAGGGCTGTTGGGACAATGTGCACATCCGTCTATGGAGCCCACTTCGTACGCCAGGGCTGTTGGGACAATGGGACATCCATATATAACATACTCGGTAGGCAAAATGAAATGTAAAAACTATTCCTAACCCCCCTCCCCACCTTGTCAACGTCAAGCTATCCAACTACTACGTACACGCTGAGGATGCGCATGGCAGCTTTGAGGGGAAAAGTGGGTTGGGGGGGGGGCAGACTGCACCTACATTTACGCATGATTTCTTCAATGATTATCCTGACAGTAGTTTTGGAAGGTCTTGGCGTACAATCGTAAAAGACATCTAAAAATCGTACAAAGATACAAGATTACGCTCGGAAATGGAAATTGGTGGTGTATGCGGAGAAAACTGTCTATTCATTGTCTACTAACGGAAGGAATACTCTCAAAGAAGATATCGGTCTTCACATCTGCGGGAAGTCACTCAAATGGTATAAGTCACCCACGTATTCGGGAGTAAAGCTGGACCAACAAATCCAGCAGCTTAACTATGTACGGGAACTCGGCGCTCGAGCTAATTCAGCCTGGTTAAAAAACTTGCTAGCATTACTTGGGGAGCTGATGCAAGACTCATTAGAACACTCTATCTTGGGAGCGTAATAGGTGCCCTGGACTACAGACTCCCCATGCAGGCCTTTGCTAGCCATACGGCTCTAGAGAGTCTGGACATGATACAAAATCTAGCTCTCAGATTTGTATGCGGGGCGTAGCGTACTACGCCCATTGGCTGCCGTGGGAATAATATCAGACATAGAACCACTCCACATCAGGAGGGACAAAGCTATCCTAACGACCGTAGAGCGTTACTGTTGAATGGAAACAAGTTACAAGACCGCTGGATAGAGCGGACAAGGCTTAATAGACCCTCCTTTATGGATGCCATCCATTCACTTGAGAATAAGCACCCTTTACCTGGAAACAGGGAGAAAATACGCCTGATCCAGGAGAGATCCCCTCAGGATGACTGCGAACCGAACGTCTGACCCTGTCAAACACGGCAGTAAACAAGTCAAGCCCCCAAAATGAGCAAAAGGGGGCCGCACTAGAGGCGATCATATAAAGAGTCATATAAAGAGTCATATAAGGTCTTCCATATATCGTAGTTTTCACAGATTCACAATACGCTCTCGAAATTGTGAAGAGGTGCTCTTTGGACACGAAGATGGCAAACGCAATTTTGGAGTTCATGCAAGACATACGGTCTCACAGAGGCAAAGTGACCCTTCAATGGATCCCAGGACATGCGGGGATCCCCCACAGGATAGAGCTGACTACTATCTTGCGAGACAATGCTCTTCCCAGCCAATACCTAACCGACCAATGACCCCAAGGCCTGGATTAAGGACCTCTTCCAATAGGAATGGATTAAAGAATGAGAACAGGGTATTGTGATACCTGTAAACTTTACCGGATCATGCCCAAAACTTACCGCAAGGGCGATCAGTGGTGGTGTCTTAAAAGCCACCAGCAGAGTCTCATCACGCAGATGAGAACAGAGCATTGCCCTACCCGTAGCTACCTGAATAGGTTGCACCCACTGCGGGACCCGAGCTGCCATCACTGTGAACAGGCGCTGGAGACGGTCAAGCACCTACTAGCTGACGGCGCTAACGACTGGCGTGACTGGGTGCTCCCGGCCCACCATGTCGAGAGTCTGATTTATGGCACAGTCCAGCAGATGAGGCAGGCCAGTAACATACTTGCCGGGGCCATTAAACAGCAATAGCTCGGTCCCAAAAGTGAATGTAATATATCAGTAGTACATTAAAGAGATCCTGACAGAGTGCATGTAAATAGAGAAACTATTCTAAACATTTTTGTCAAGTTTTATGTTACTTGGTATGTGTTCTTGTCAGGGATAGATTTTCCTATAGAAAAAAAGCCTTGGGTCTCGAATGTCAAAATTGACTCAAAAGGGATCTGAATATTGTAGAAGCTACATTTTATAAACAGACTGAGATGGTCTTAGAATAGTAGACTGAGGTGGTGTAAGAATAGCAGACTGAGGTGATCTTAGAATAGCAGACTGAGGTGATCTTAGAATAGCAGACTGAGATGGTCTTAGAAAATGAAATCAAATTTTTAAATTCTGATGTGAATGGTAAAGGTAAAATCGGGGGAGGGGGGGGGGAGGGGGGGGGAAGGTTTGACTTCAAATCAATGTTTTTTTATTCCAATAATGAAAGAACTTTAGGTCCCATGTATTATTTTGTTTTCATAAAGCTAGCAAACCTTTTAAAAAATAACAATTACTGAGTATTTCTGCAGCTTTGGCCAGGTTATTTGAAAAGTTTTTAAAACAAAATGACTAAATAATGACTAAATAATGACTAAATATTGACTTAATAATGATTAAATAATGACTAATTATATTGCTGAAATTCAAGAAGCCAAATCTACCTGGTCTAATTTTGACTACAAAAGTGTTTTTAAAAGGCAAAAAATAAGTTAACGGCAAGTAAATGAAGGAAGTGCAATGGATATTTTAGATCTGGAAAGGGGGAAAGATGGAAATGCTATGGACGATTGACCAAAGGAGTTAAGGGGTCTCTAAAATATGTCGAATTCCGTCTTTCCCGACATATTTTTTGAAACAGTTATATATGCTATTAAGTACAATCAACAATTGTTTTGAACCCATGTTTTGTCATATTGGCAGATCCCCAGGTATGTTGCAGAGGAATTGTGCATAAAATCTAAGAACTAACAACACATGTAGAAAATAAGATTCTTGAGAGTTGCAGGAGAATTACAGTATCATTGATATCGTGTTTGTTATTAGATTCAGATACAGAACTGACTGACACAGCACAATCAGTGCTTTATTATTTGGTATGTGCTGCCAGATTTTGGCATTGATGAAGATCTGCTAGAACTGCAAGATCAATCAATGAGATCAAAATATTGGATACATGTGTACAATGACATTGCACAACTTAGTCCAGTGATTTGCACAACTTAATACAGTGACATTTAACAACTAAGTACAGTGACTTTGCACAACTTAGAACAGTGACTTGGCACAACTTAGAACAGTGACTTTGCACAACTTAATACAATGACTCTGCACAACTTAGAACAGTGACTTTGCACACCTTAGAACAGTGACTTTGCATACCTTAGAACAGTGACCTTGCAGAACTTAGAACAGTGACATTGTACAACTTAGAACAGTGACATTGGAAAACTTAGAAGAGTGACATTGGACAACTTAGAACAGTGACATTGCACAACTTAGAACAGTGACATTGGACAACTTAGAACAGTGAGATTGCACAACTTAGAACAGTGACATTGGACAACTTAGAACAGTGACATTGTACACATTTTTCCTTTCTTGTTAATCTGATAGCCTCTAATCAAGAGATTCAGTGGGGCATTCAACTCTTGATTTTGATGTTGAAATTAAGGATCAACTGTTACACTTTTGTTTGTTTCTGGTCAACAAAATATGCTGAGATAAGGGCTCATTCGGTGTCATGCAGGCTTAATCAAAGTTATACTTAGAAAAACATCTACAGATGGCCCTAATGGGGAAGCAATCTTGTGGATATTTCTTACAATTTTAATTTGTTGTTCTTTATTTCTTAAACTAATTCCTGAAACAGTCTGTCTGTTTAATGAAGAACTATTTAGTGCTGCACTCTCAGATATACACTAACTTAAGAACACATTCCGGGTAACAAAATTTAGATTAAAAAAATAAATGATAACATATCTATATACTATTTAAAGCAAGTTTCTAAAAAAAAACTTAAAACAATTAAAATAAAAAATTGGAGCTCACAGCAGATTGGTGGAATCATCCATTGGTTGTTGCTGGTTCATCCATTGGTTGTTGCTGGGTCATCCATTGGTTGTTGCTGGGTCATCCATTGGTTGTTGCTGGGTCATCCATTAATGTAGCTGCCCATGGTTGTAAATTATGTCATATATAGTTGAGGCTAGAGTTTTAGTTTTAGTTATACTAGCAACTAACAAATGCCAAAGAGGCCTCTCATTAACTAAATCCGGTCCTGATTTTTGTGAATCTCACATCCAATAAAGACAAAATGTTACAGAAAATATTTGAAATAAATTAAATAAAAATATGTAAAAGTAAAATCTTCTTGTTAACATTGCCAGAATCAGTTGATATTTTGCAACCACGGACTAAAATATGTGAATTATTTTGTGATTTTAAAACTCAAGTACTTCTTTAATAATTCTAGAGATGAACGAACCCAACATTTAGTTCAAAATCATGACAAAGTCTTTTGATGACAAAATAAAAACACAGAGTTTAGCTCTTGTAAATTTAAACTGGTTAAGTTTGTAATAAATACTGACCTTAACACAGTGACCTTTCTTTGCCCCTTGTCTCTTAAAGTCAGCCAACCCTCTGAAGTAGCAGGTCACACATAGCCAACCGTCCTGTAGCACCAGGGCAGACATGGCCAACTGTCCTGTAGCACCAGGGCAGACATGGCCAACCATCCTATAGCACCAGGGCAGACATGACCAACCCTCCTGTAGCACCAGGGCAGACATGGCCAACCCTCCTGTAGCACTATGGCAGACATGGCAAAATCTCCTGCAGCACCAGGACACATAGTCATGCAGTATATATTACATTTACATAGAGAAATGGCTTCACATGTTAAGGTGGAATGTTTCAGCATTCACTGTTTAACTGTGAAAAGAAAATTTATTTTATTTTTACTTTAAAAATTTGTTAGTCTTCTGCTTAATTTTGATTAACTGTGAGAAGAAAATGTATAATATTTTAAATAAATTAATTCTTCTCCTTAATTCTAATTTGAAGTTCAAAAAAAAAAAGAAGAAAAAACTTGAGGCTAAATAAAAAATAATTTTCTTAAAATTTATTATCCAAAGAAAGTCAGCCTAATAGTAGTGTAAAAGGCACTCTGTGAGGCCAATGGCTTAAATGAAGAAGACATTTAAATTTGTTTTGCTTTCTAATTTTTGAAAAAAAAAATCTCTGCACAGACTTATCAATCTCAGAAAGAGATATTATTACATATGTTATTAGAGACGTTGTTTTATTTTTTATTGATGATGTACCTTGTAAGTTAGAAAGTAATTTTTGTGAACTATTTTTTATAAAAGAAATTTATTTTCTTTGATTTTGATAATAATAGTTCTTAAATGGAAAAAGAAATCAATTTTGAAAAATGTAAATAGTTTTTTTTAAAGAGTTAAGGAGTTACAGCCTGTGTGTTGACCTATTTGACCCTACACTGTAAAGCTTATAGTAGCTAGCCCTTTAAAATGATGTATCATTCATGTCGATCGGACAATATTTAAATTTTGTGTCAAAGTACCTACTACATGTTGTGGAGCCATGGTAAATGGTAGATGTGTGTGTTCAATTAGCAACTCATTAGCATCTTCAGCAATAATACTAATAGTAATAGTAAAATGCTCTTGGTATGTCCTTTCCAGTAAGTCTTTGTTGGTGATGATGTTCATTCTAAGTAATCTAAGACAAGTTTTGGTGAAGACCTGCACTTTCTGCATGATGCTCGTCTTTGTTCTCCAATTTATTTCAGCTCCACAGAGTAGAACTGTACAGGTGTTTAAACATAATTTTAGTTTGTGTTTAAAATTCTGATTTCGGATCAGATTCTATTGAATTGGGATCTACAATTAATAATAATTATAATTTATGTCAGTGGTGCTGCCCTCCATTTCTTCCAGTGAATTTCCTGGAAAAGAAATAGACTCTAAGCTCTAAGTTACCCATTTTTAAAAAAAAAATTGTTAGAATTTCGATAAAATATTGTTTACTAAAGTTTAAGCAAATTAATTGTTGCTTTACTTACATAAACGTTAATAAGACGTTGTGTGTTTATTTTTTAATATTTTAAACTTTTGGTTCAAAAGATTTCTAAAGTTTAAAGAGAGGCTACTCAGTAATTCTTCAAGCCATCAAGGTGAGAGCAGTTAGTGCCCATATTTTGAAACACATGATAAAAAAAACAACCTTGATAAATACAATCCTGCCCGTAAACCGAAAAGAAGTGACTGGGAGGGGCGAGTTGAAGCCCATGAAAAGTAGCTGGGGGTTCACAGTGCTCAGAATACCATTTTGGCGATGGGCATTAATTACTAGGTAGCTAAAGCCCATAAAGAATAGTCAAGTTATTTTAAAATAACTGGTTGCAATGTATTTTCAATGAATAAAAATGATTTACGTTTATATCTTTTTAGGCTTATACTCTAGAATAAATGGTATTTTTTCATTACTGATAGTGATTGCCTAACTTTACTGTTGATGTTAACTTTATTATAACGTAAATAAAATTTTCCCCTCCAGCTTTTTGTAGTAATTGTAGTGATTGGGTTGTGATAAAGTTACATGTTACCCATTCTTGATAAGAATCTTCTGTGGAAATTCCAGTGCCAGTTCTAATTTATATATGGTTATAACAAAAATGCACACTAGTTTTCAGAAAGAATATTTGTTCAGTGGTGTGCATAAGGATATTTAAGGCAATTTAGTTTGTCAGCCTTAGTTAGTTCATCTTAACAAAGATATATTGATGCATTATAGGGAGTAGATGGATTTGATGGAAATGCACAGTGATGGGCAATATCAAATTCAGCAAGAATTTACTGAATCATTAATTATTAATTTGAGCTAGAGTAAACTCAAGGTTTGAGGATTAAATATAATAAAGATTTAGTTCTAGTTTTAAAATAATAATTTCAGAAGCAGAAATAATGTGGTCATTAAAATGTGCAAATTATATCTTACTCAAGAATTATCTTCAATATCAAAACAATTAATACCCTGTTTTATAAATTATATACAATCCACAATTTTTGTAAATTACATTTTTGTTGCATTTTTAGCAAAATTATATTTTCCTTAAAAATCTTTTTTAAAAATAACTTTCATTTTCATGTTTCACTATTGTATTTGTCAGATGGTAAAGTGTTTTATTTTAATAAATTTTGAAAATTTTACAGCATTTAGTTTCTTTCCCTTCTTCTTATTGTGTGAAATTTGTGTCAAAATTATAGTCTAATGGAAAAAAATATAATAAATATACCGGTATTTCTATGTATAAAAAGAAAAAAATCAAAGTTCATAAAATATACAAAAAATAGATGACAGCCTATTCAAATCTGAAAAATAGTATTTATATAACTAATAAGATCAGAGCTACTTCATGAGAGTTATTGAATTATTTTTTAACAAGTTAATTAGTTTTTGGTTAGTTTGCAACTGATTATTAAGAAGATAACTCACTTTATATCACCAGTAAACAAATTAGACCTCAACCTTGCCAGCTCTCAGAGCAACCATTCAATTTTTTAAATTCAGCCTCCATAGAAACTTACATTTTTGATTCATAAAATTAAGAAACATTTGGAGACTGGCCTAGTAAAACTGATGACTCTAGAGTTCAACTTATGTGAGCCTCCACTAAAGATAAAATTTTTGTTTTCTTGAAGGATCATCTTGTGAAATGGACCAAATCTGATCCAATTATTTCAGTATTCATATCAAGAAGAAAATCTTCTGATAGAATTCTTTGTGAATCACATACAAATTGTGAATACAAAAATTTCAATTGGTTAAAATAGGCCTACACAACATACGGCCCACCAGCACCCACTTTGCGGCCAGCGAAGTAACGAAATATTCTTTACTAGATATAGCCCGCCAAACATTGGCAACAGCAATGTGTGAACTTCCCATCTACTAAAGTTACTTGACAAAAATGTGAACTCAATTTTGCTACACCCCCCCCACCCATTTTCATGATATGTTACTGCACACTTTTTATTTCACGCCCATGAACTATGTAAATATATAGCTGACCCGCGGCTTAGCATATTCCGCGAGCTAGTTGGGGTGTGCGCATGGCTGGCAAGCGAGGGTGGTGCAGGAGGGGCGGGGGGCGGTAGCTCCACCGCAGTGCGCATGTCTCGAGACCAACGATGGCCAGGCAAAGGAAGGGAGGGTTTGCATGCGTCTTGCTTGCTGTGGCATATCTATATATAGCCTGTGTCTTCTTGCTTGCCCTATTTTCTGGCGAATTATATATATAGATTCTTATTATTTTCTTAACTTGCCCCTCTGTCCTATTTTCTTTTGACCAGCACAAGTTATTAATAAAGTATTATGGCCTGCCTTACATTTTGAATTGTGCAGGTCTGGGTTAAAATGAAGTTCCTGAGGTAGAGCCAATTTATTTTGCTATTTATAATTAATCTTTTGAAGAAAGAAAATTGTTATAAGCATTTAATGGCTTCAATGAGGAACCCTCCCATATCTCCCCCTTCCCCCTCTCTACAAAACCCAATTGCTTATCCTGGATTATAGAAAATCTGTTTGATTCTTATATTAACCAAACAAAACTTAAATCTTCATGTTACACTTATGGTTAAGGAGATCAGTCATGTTACAAGTGTTACACTTATGGTTAAGGAGATCAGTCATGTTACAAGTGTTACACTTATGGTCAAGGAGATCAGTCATGTTACAAGTGTTACACTTATGGTCAAGGAGATCAGTCATGTTACAAGTGTTACACTTATGGTCAAGGAATCAGTCATGTTACAAGTGTTACAGTTATGGTCAAGGAGATCAATCATGTTACAAGTGTTACAGTTATGGTCAAGGAGATCAATCATGCTACAAGTGTTACAGTTATGGTCAAGGAGATCAATCATGTTACAAGTGTTAAAGTTATGGTCAAGGAGATCAGTCATGTTACAAGTGTTACAGTTATGGTCGAGGAGATCAGTCATGTTACAAAAGTGTTACAGTTATGGTCAAGGAGATCAGTCATGTTACAAAAGTGTTACAGTTATGGTACAGGAGATCAATCATGTTACACAAAAGTGTTACAGTTATGTTCAAGGAGATCAGTCATGTTACAAGTGTTACAGTTATGGTCAAGGAGATCAGTCATGTTACAAAAGTGTTACAGTTATGGTCAAGGAGATCAGTCATGTTACAAGTGTTACAGTTATGGTCAAGGAGATCAGTCATGTTACAAAAGTGTTACAGTTATGGTCAAGGAGATCAGTCATGTTACAAGTGTTTCAGATATGGTCAAGGAGATCAGTCATGTTACAAATGTTACAGTTACGGTCAAGGAGATCAATCATGTTACAAGTGTTACAGTTATGGTCAAGGAGATCAGTCATGTTACAAGTGTTAAAGTTATGGTCAAGGAGATTAGTCATGTTACAAAAGTGTTACAGTTATGGTCAAGGAGATCGATCATGTTACAAAAGTGTTACAGCTATGGTCAAGGAGATCAGTCATGTTACAAAAGTGTTACAGTTATGGTCAAGGAGATCAGTCATGTTACAAAAGTGTTACAGTTATGGTCAAGGAGATCAGTCATATTACAAAAGTGTTACAGTTATGGTCGAGGAGATCAGTCATGTTATAAAAGTGTTACAGTTATGGTCAAGGAGATCAGTCATGTTACAAAAGTGTTACACTTATGGTCAAGGAGATCAGTCATGTTACAAGTGTTTCAGATATGGTCAAGGAGATCAGTCATGTTACAAAAGTGTTACACTTATGGTCAAGGAGATCAGTCATGTTACAAGTGTTTCAGATATGGTCGAGGAGATCAGTCATGTTACAAAAGTGTTACAGTTATGTTCAAGGAGATCAGTCATGTTACAAGTGTTACAGTTATGGTCAAGGAGATCAGTCATGTTACAAAAGTGTTACAGTTATGGTCAAGGAGATCAGTCATGTTACAAGTGTTTCAGATATGGTCAAGGAGATCAGTCATGTTACAAATGTTACAGTTACGGTCAAGGAGATCAATCATGTTACAAGTGTTACAGTTATGGTCAAGGAGATCAGTCATGTTACAAGTGTTACAGTTATGGTCAAGGAGATCAGTCATGTTACAAGTGTTACAGTTATGTTCAAGGAGATCAGTCATGTTACAAAAGTGTTACAGTTATGGTCGAGGAGATCAGTCATGTTACAAAAGTGTTACAGTTATGGTCAAGGAGATCAATCATGTTACAAGTGTTACAGTTATGGTCGAGGAGATCAGTCACGTTACAAAAGTGTTACACTTATGGTCAAGGAGATCAGTCATGTTACAATTGTTTCAGATATGGTCAAGGAGATCAGTCATGTTACAAAAGTGTTACAGTTATGGTCGAGGAGATCAGTCATGTTACAAGTGTTACAGTTATGGTCAAGGAGATCAGTCATGTTACAAGTGTTACAGTTATGTTCAAGGAGATCAGTCATGTTACAAGTGTTACAGTTATGGTCAAGGAGATCAGTCATGTTACAAAAGTGTTACAGTTATGGTCAAGGAGATCAGTCATGTTACAAGTGTTTCAGATATGGTCAAGGAGATCAGTCATGTTACAAATGTTACAGTTATGGTCAAGGAGATCAATCATGTTACAAGTGTTACAGTTATGGTCAAGGAGATCAGTCATGTTACAAGTGTTACAGTTATGTTCAAGGAGATCAGTCATGTTACAAAAGTGTTACAGTTATGGTCGAGGAGATCAGTCATGTTACAAAAGTGTTACAGTTATGGTCAAGGAGATCAATCATGTTACAAGTGTTACAGTTATGGTCGAGGAGATCAGTCACGTTACAAAAGTGTTACACTTATGGTCAAGGAGATCAGTCATGTTACAATTGTTTCAGATATGGTCAAGGAGATCAGTCATGTTACAAAAGTGTTACAGTTATGGTCGAGGAGATCAGTCATGTTACAAGTGTTACAGTTATGGTCAAGGAGATCAGTCATGTTACAAGTGTTACAGTTATGGTCAAGGAGATCAATCATGTTACAAGTGTTACAGTTATGGTCGAGGAGATCAATAATGTTACAAGTGTTACAGTTATGGTCAAGGAGATCAGTCATGTTACAAGTGTTACACTTATGGTCAAGGAATCAGTCATGTTACAAATGTTACAGTTATGGTCAAGGAGATCAGTCATATTACAAGTGTTACAGTTATGGTCAAGGAGATCAATCATGTTACAAAAGTGTTACAGTTATGGTCAAGGAGATCAGTCATGTTACAAATGTTACACTTATGGTCAAGGAATCAGTCATGTTACAAATGTTACAGTTATGGTCGAGGAGATCAGTCTTGTTACAAAAGTGTTACAGTTATGGTCAAGGAGATCAGTCATGTTACAAGTGTTACAGTTATGTTCAAGGAGATCAGTCATGTTACAAATGTTACAGTTATGGTCAAGGAGATCAATCATGTTACAAAAGTGTTACAGTTATGGTTGAGGAGATCAGTCATGTTACAAGTGTTACAGTTATGGTCAAGGAGATCAGTCATGTTACAAGTGTTTCAGATATGGTCAACGAGATCAGTCATGTTACAAAAGTGTTACAGTTATGGTCAAGGAGATCAGTCATGTTACAAAAGTGTTATACTTATGGTCAAGGAGATCAGTCATGTTACAAGTGTTACACTTATGGTCAAGGAGATCAGTCATGTTGCAAGTGTTACACTTATGGTCAAGGAGATCAGTCATGTTACAAAAGTGTTACATTTATGTTCAAGGAGATCAGTCATGTTACAAGTGTTACACTTATGGTCAAGGAATCAGTCATGTTACAAATGTTACAATTAAGGTCGAGGAGATCAGTCATGTTACAAAAGTGTTACAGTTATGGTCAAGGAGATCAGTCATGTTACAAGTGTTACAGTTATGGTCAAGGAGATCAGTCATGTTACAAGTGTTACAGTTATGGTCAAGGAGATCAGTCATGTTACAAGTGTTACAGTTATGGTCAAGGAGATCAGTCATGTTACAAGTGTTACAGTTATGGTCAAGGAGATCAGTCATGTTACAAGTGTTACAGTTATGGTCAAGGAGATCAGTCATGTTACAAGTGTTACAGTTATGGTCAAGGAGATCAGTCATGTTACAAGTGTTACAGTTATGGTCAAGGAGATCAGTCATGTTACAAGTGTTACAGTTATGGTCAAGGAGATCAGTCATGTTACAAGTGTTACAGTTATGGTCAAGGAGATCAGTCATGTTACAAGTGTTACAGTTATGGTCAAGGAGATCAGTCATGTTACAAGTGTTACAGTTATGGTCAAGGAGATCAGTCATGTTACAAGTGTTACAGTTATGGTCAAGGAGATCAGTCATGTTACAAGTGTTACAGTTATGGTCAAGGAGATCAGTCATGTTACAAGTGTTACAGTTATGGTCAAGGAGATCAGTCATGTTACAAGTGTTACAGTTATGGTCAAGGAGATCAGTCATGTTACAAGTGTTACAGTTATGGTCAAGGAGATCAGTCATGTTACAAGTGTTACAGTTATGGTCAAGGAGATCAGTCATGTTACAAGTGTTACAGTTATGGTCAAGGAGATCAGTCATGTTACAAGTGTTACAGTTATGGTCAAGGAGATCAGTCATGTTACAAGTGTTACAGTTATGGTCAAGGAGATCAGTCATGTTACAAGTGTTACAGTTATGGTCAAGGAGATCAATCATGTTACAAGTGTTACAGTTATGGTCAAGGAGATCAGTCATGTTACAAAAGTGTTACACTTATGGTCAAGGAGATCAGTCATGTTACAAGTGTTTCAGATATGGTCAAGGAGATCAATCATGTTACAAAAGTGTTACAGATATGGTCAAGGAGATCAGTCATGTTACAAGTGTTACAGTTATGGTCAATGAGATCAATCATGTTACAAGTGTTACAGTTATGTTCAAGGAGATCAGTCATGTTACAAATGTTACAGTTATGGTCAAGGAGATCAATCATGTTACAAAAGTGTTACAGTTATGGTCGAGGAGATCAGTCATGTTACAAGTGTTACAGTTATGGTCAAGGAGATCAGTCATAATACAAGTGTTTCAGATATGGTCAACGAGATCAGTCATGTTACAAAAGTGTTACAGTTATGGTCGAGGAGATCAGTCATGTTACAAAAGTGTTATACTTATGGTCAAGGAGATCAGTCATGTTACAAGTGTTACACTTATGTTCAAGGAGATCAGTCATGTTACAAGTGTTACACTTATGTTCAAGGAGATCAGTCATGTTACAAGTGTTACACTTATGGTCAAGGAATCAGTCATGTTACAAATGTTACAATTAAGGTCGAGGAGATCAGTCATGTTACAAAAGTGTTACAGTTATGGTCAAGGAGATCAGTCATGTTACAAGTGTTACAGTTATGGTCAAGGAGATCAGTCATGTTACAAGTGTTACACTTATGGTCAAGGAATCAGTCATGTTACAAATGTTACAGTTATGGTCGAGGAGATCAGTCATGTTACAAAAGTGTTACATTTATGTTCAAGGAGATCAGTCATGTTACAAGTGTTACACTTATGGTCAAGGAATCAGTCATGTTACAAATGTTACAATTAAGGTCGAGGAGATCAGTCATGTTACAAAAGTGTTACAGTTATGGTCAAGGAGATCAGTCATGTTACAAGTGTTACAGTTATGGTCAAGGAGATCAGTCATGTTACAAGTGTTACAGTTATGGTCAAGGAGATCAGTCATGTTACAAGTGTTACAGTTATGGTCAAGGAGATCAGTCATGTTACAAGTGTTACAGTTATGGTCAAGGAGATCAGTCATGTTACAAGTGTTACAGTTATGGTCAAGGAGATCAGTCATGTTACAAGTGTTACAGTTATGGTCAAGGAGATCAGTCATGTTACAAGTGTTACAGTTATGGTCAAGGAGATCAGTCATGTTACAAGTGTTACAGTTATGGTCAAGGAGATCAGTCATGTTACAAGTGTTACAGTTATGGTCAAGGAGATCAGTCATGTTACAAGTGTTACAGTTATGGTCAAGGAGATCAGTCATGTTACAAGTGTTACAGTTATGGTCAAGGAGATCAGTCATGTTACAAGTGTTACAGTTATGGTCAAGGAGATCAGTCATGTTACAAGTGTTACAGTTATGGTCAAGGAGATCAGTCATGTTACACAAGTGTTACAGTTATGGTCAAGGAGATCAATCATGTTACAAGTGTTACAGTTATGGTCAAGGAGATCAGTCATGTTACAAAAGTGTTACACTTATGGTCAAGGAGATCAGTCATGTTACAAGTGTTACACTTATGGTCAAGGAGATCAATCATGTTACAAGTGTTACAGTTATGGTCAAGGAGATCAATCATGTTACAAGTGTTACAGTTATGGTCAAGGAGATCAATCATGTTACAAGTGTTACAGTTATGGTCAAGGAGATCAATCATGTTTCAAGTGTTACAGTTATGGTCAAGGAGATCAATCATGTTACAAGTGTTACAGTTATGGTCGAGGAGATCAATCATGTTACAAGTGTTACAGTTATGGTCAAGGAGATCAGTCATGTTACAAAAGTGTTACAGTTATGGTCGAGAAGATCAGTCATGTTACAAGTGTTTCAGATATGGTCAAGGAGATCAATCATGTTACAAAAGTGTTACAGATATGGTCAAGGAGATCAGTCATGTTACAAAAGTGTTACAGTTATGGTCGAGGAGATCAGTCATGTTACAAGTGTTTCAGATATGGTCAAGGAGATCAATCATGTTACAAGTGTTACAGTTATGGTCAAGGAGATCAATCATGTTACAAGTGTTACAGTTATGGTCAAGGCGATCAGTCATGTTACAAAAGTGTTACAGTTATGGTCGAGGAGATCAGTCATGTTACAAGTGTTTCAGATATGGTCAAGGAGATCAATCATGTTACAAAAGTGTTACAGATATGGTCAAGGAGATCAGTCGTGTTACAAGTGTTACAGTTATGGTCAATGAGATCAATCATGTTACAAGTGTTACAGTTATGGTCAAGGAGATCAATCATGTTACAAGTGTTACAGTTATGGTCAAGGAGATCAATCATGTTACAAGTGTTACATTTATGGTCAAGGAGATCAGTCATGTTACAAAAGTGTTACAGTTATGGTCAAGGAGATCAGTCATGTTACAAGTGTTACAGTTATGGTCAATGAGATCAATCATGTTACAAGTGTTACAGTTATGGTCAAGGAGATCAATCATGTTACAAGTGTTACAGTTATGGTCAAGGAGATCAATCATGTTACAAGTGTTACAGTTATGATCAATGAGATCAATCATGTTACAAGTGTTACAGTTATGGTCAAGGAGATCAATCATGTTACAAGTGTTACAGTTATGGTAAAGGAGATCAATCATGTTACAAGTGTTACAGTTATGGTCAAGGAGATCAGTCATGTTACAAAAGTGTTACAGTTATGGTCGAGGAGATCAGTCATGTTACAAGTGTTTCAGATATGGTCAAGGAGATCAATCATGTTACAAAAGTGTTACAGATATGGTCAAGGAGATCAGTCATGTTACAAGTGTTACAGTTATGGTTGAGGAGATCAGTCATGTTACAAGTGTTTCAGATATGGTCAAGGAGATCAATCATGTTACAAAAGTGTTACAGATATGGTCAAGGAGATCAGTCATGTTACAAATGTTACAGTTATGGTCAAGGAGATCAGTCATGTTACAAGTGTTTCAGATATGGTCGAGGAGATCAATCATGTTACAAAAGTGTTACAGTTATGGTCGAGGAGATCAGTCATGTTACAAATATTACAGTTATGGTCAAGGAGATCAGTCATGTTACAAGGTTTACATTTAGGGTCAAGGAGATCAGTCATGTTTAAATACAGGTGAAAAAACTAGATTTGATTTTAAAGTTTATAAATCATTGACAATTTACATTAAACTGAGTAGAGGAGAAAAGTGGCTTTCACTGGGAACCCTCATTAAAACTATTAGACTAAAAATGTGGCTTATGTTAATTCAATCCATCTCATGTGCTCACTGGTTTTGGAAAACTATTATATTCATTTTAAAGCACCTCTTGTAGAGTCTGTATTGAAAGATGTCATTCATTCAATCCTTCTGTCTTTTTGCACCACCAGGTCAAGGTCATTCATTCAATCATTTAGCCCTTGGGCATCACCAGGGCAAGGTCATTTGTTCAATCCTTCTGTCTTTTTCCATGACTAAGTCATGGTAATTCATTCAATCGTTCAGACTTCAACCACATACAGGTTTTGGGGATATACATTTCTGTATTATTATTAGTTTTTCTAAATGATCAGATGGTGGAGTACATTTCTATAGCAACATGGGGACATATCTTTTAATTAGAGATGTAACATATTGTTAGAGGTTTAAAATCATTTAGGTTAAAGTTTGAGTGATGTAAACAATGAACAGGTTGATGAACAAGGCTAAAAAGTTGAGTTGTGAGTTAGTAGAAATTGATTTATTTAATTTGGTAACACTTCTGTTTACTTGGGTTGAGAAAATTCAGTTGTCCACCAAGATGCTATGTTGTACAATTCAGGTGTCAGCCAATATGGTGTATTGTACATTCAGGAGTCTGCCAATATGGTCAAGGACATCAGTCATGTTACTGTATTGTACGATCAGTTGTCAGCCAAGATGAAGTGGTGTACATTCATTTTGTCAGCCAAGAAATTATGATGCACATTTACCGAGACATCTTGGATTTAACTGTCAAGTCACTTGCCCCATGTGCAGACTTTATTAACCTGGAAGGGAAATAACAACATTTTACAATCAAATTATCTCCTCTTCTTCACATGTTTATTTGTATCCATGAACTTCCCCCCTTTGCTGCAAGACTCATTGAAAGATGAAAACAGGTGTAGAGATTATTATTACAAGCAAAGCAAAGATTACATCGTCTTTATCAAAGTTATATAACTGTAGCTTAAATTAAACCTTACAGCAAACAGTTCTTAGAAAAACTGAATATATAAAGAAAACATCAATGTTTTGGCCACTGGTGCACCCCTAGTTATTTCCAAGTCAAAGTCAACAAATGACATGACAGGTGTAACATTCCAAGTCAAAGTCAACAACTGACATGACAGTTGTAACATTCCAAGTCAAAGTCAACAACTGACATGGCAGTTGTAACATTCCAAGTCAAAGTCAACAACTGACATGACAGTTGTAACATTCCAAGTCAAAGTCAACAACTGACTTGACAGTTGTAACATTCCAAGTCAAAGTCAACAACCGACATGACAGTTGTAACATTCAAAGTCAAATTCAACAACTGACATGACAGGTGTAACATTCCAAGTCAAAGTCAACAACTGACATGACAGTTGTAACATTCCAAGTTAAAGTCAACAACTGACTTGACAGTTGTAACATGCCAAGTCAAAGTCAACAACTGACATGACAGTTGTAACATTCCAAGTCAAAGTCAACACAACTGACATGACAGTTGTAACATTCCAAGTCAAGTCAACAACTGACATTACAAAAGCCAACCTGCTGCTTACCTTCGCTACATCCTTAGAATAAAAATTTATTACAACTGACTTGAGCTATCATAAGATAGTGTTTGAGAACCACTGGTAGAGCTTGGTATTAACGCATCAGTTGTATGCTTTGTCAACTCCACATTTAAATGTTCATTATCTTTTTCTTTTTTTTCAGTTGGGGGGGTTTTTTTTTTTGTGTTGGGGGGGGGGGGGGGGGATAAAGCATTTACTGTATTTACTGTTTAGTCAAAATTATTCTTATTTAAAAAAAATCAATTTGTATCAAAATAAGTGTTAAAGGTTCTTGAATACAAACATCAACTCAAGTTCCATAAATAAGTGTTTAAAGTTCTTGACTACACACAACAACTAAAGCACCATAAATAAGTGTTTAAAGTTCTTGAATACACACAACTAAAGTTCCATAAATAAGTGTTTAAAGTTCTTGATTACAAACAACAACTAAAGAACCATACAAAATAAAGTGAATGATGACTACAAACGAGGGGTGCCACTCACTGAGAGCTGAGAACCTTGAAATCCCTTTCTAAAAATGTCGAGACACCTGAAACTTCATTGACAAATTTTGCGAACCCTGAAACTTAACGAAACCCCTAAAATTCATATATGGCTGAATAGAATTTCTTGTGCAATGATTGCAAACGAAAGCGAGAGGCTTGCAAACAAAACCAGGGGGTTGCAGTACCTGTTTCAAATAAAAAAAAAAAAAACAGGATCCATATTTGAATAAACTGAACTGGCAAATCCGGAGTAAGAGAAAATAAAAACTCGCAAAGCCGGAGCTGAAAAATATTTAGCCTCACAAATACGAAAAACCGGGATAATCCGGAAAAGAGGCACCCCGACGACAAACAGTTAAGCAATGATCAAAGCAGGTGCCAGCCTTGTTTTTCCCTAAGACCAGCAAAGTTTTCATTGTTGAAGCATCAAACATACAACTTTTGAGAACAAAGATAATTAAAACTACCAGAATAAACTGATTAGCTATATCATTATTTTATGATCTCATTTATGTCAATAATTTGAGAGAAACATTTGAAAACTCCTTCAAGCATGGCGGGGAATTTTCCTACATTCCAATAAACAACTTTACTGATGAAATTAAAAATTAACATCTCTCTTTCTTCTATAAATTGAATTCAGCATTGGGTTAGGGGCCATCCATAAATGGTGTCATGCAAATTTTGACTATTTTTCACAAATAGGTAGACCCCCTATCAAATAAAATGTCACAAATCTTTGCACACCCCCCTCATAAAAATTCCCTGTGTCCACTACTGTCCTTGACAAACCCTTAAGAAATTCACCTCCCATGGATGTCAAATTACTGTGCCTGTGTGAGAAAAATTTCACTAGAACAGTGGTTCTTAACCAGGAGTAAAAGTACCTTCCCACAGGGATGTTATTTTGGGTAGGGCATGGTGGGGCATTTGCCCCCTGCCTCCCCCCTTCTGAATTTGCAGGTTTTATTTAAATTTCTATGTATCGTGAAGCCTCCAGTAATAATCAGCTTAACAAGCTGACCAAGTTTTGGATCCCCCCCCCCCTTCCCCCTCTGAAATGACCCTCCTATTTACTTGTTGCTGCTGCTTTACAAAAAACAAATCAGTTTTTACGCATTTTGCTGATTCTACTTGTCCGTGGAAGCCTGTAACTTGATAAGAGGCCATTTTTCGGACCTGGCATACCTGCACTGATTCTCTCAGTGATCAGCGTTTAAAAATAAAATAATTTTAATTGGTGTGTAAAAGAGTAATGTTACAAATGGCTGTGATTTGAGGCTATATATATATCACAAATATATATATATATATATATCAGAATAAAAACTAATGTGTTAGTATAATTAAGTCATGACAAGATTTTAATTTCTCGCTATTTCTTGAATCTTGTATTGTCTTGTCTGCTGAAGAAGGCATTTAGCCAAGTTGTCCTTTGAATTGTCCTGTCTGCTTTTTTCATACCTAAACCTTTCTTGTTCCACTAAACCTATCGTGTTCCACTAAACCTTTCTTGTTCCACTCCACTAAAACTATCTTGTTCCACTAAACCTATTTTGTTCCAATAAACCTATCTTGTTCCACTAAACCTATCATGTTCGACTAAAACTATCTATCTTGTTCAACTATTTATTTACTTTACACAGCTTAAACGCAGTCAAATATTGTACTTTAAATAAAAATATCGTATTATACCTTATTTTTGGACACAGTCATCATAATAAAATCTGTTCATTTTTTCATAAATTGCTTTTACTTCATAAGAATAACTGCTAAACTAGGAGTTACTGGACCAGCTGAGTAGAGGAAGAAAATTGGGTTATTGAAAAAATTGTATAATATAATATTATGCTTTTTACCTGAGACTTGTGCTCATAAAATAACAAGTAGCAAGATGAGAAAATATTCCACACAGCACAGCAACGTCTTGAATTGAACTGCCATCATGTTTTTTTTTAAGGTACTCTCAAATCTGGAAGAATAGGGAAAAAAACAGACATTAACATGTGGCAGTGACAAGGTTAATGAAAAATATTTGCCTGAAATGCCATTAAAATATTTTATTTCTTGTCAAGCAGTAATCAATGCTGAACCTTGCAATAATCTTTTCTAAATTTTAATGTACGGTAGCTGAATAAAATTAAACATTAAAAAATCAAGTTTCTAAAAAAACAATTGAAATAAAAAATTGGAGCTCACAGCAGATCAGAGGAATCATCCATTGGTTGTTGCTGGGTTATCCATTGGTTGTTGCTGGGTTATCCATTGGTTGTTGCTGGGTTATCCATTGGTTGTTGCTGGGTTATCCATTGGTTGTTGCTGGGTTATCCATTGGTTGTTGCTGGGTTATCCATTGGTTGTTGTTGGGTCATCCATTGGTCTTTGCTGGGTCATCCGTTGATGTAGCTTGCTAGGGTTGTTAATCATGTCGTATGTAGTTGAGGCTAGAAATACATTTAAAAGAAATTACATTTGAATATGTCAAGAACACAGCAAAGGAACGGCTCATTCATGCAAAATACAATCAGGAACTGGAACATGCTTCCAAATGAAACAGTTGAGGCGACAACATTTGACACATTTGCGTCTATTGCCTCAGGCCTTCCAACCCCCAGTTCCTGATACCCTCACTGAGTAGCCCTTGGAACCAGTGAAGCATCCTCTTCAATATCAGGCACAGAAACATTGCCATCTACATAAATAGGAGTCAGAATGATCAATCCATGGATTGTGGGCCCTCAAGATAGAGATGAAGAAGAAGAAAAGTAAAAGAATAAAAAAAAATAATAACCTGTGTCTATATAAATATGTTGTTATAATTAAAATCTATGCAAGTTATAAATAAAATTAAAAACTACAATACCTATCATGTCCAAGACAAGCCAAGAACCAAAACTAAGACCATCGGTGAACGCTCCTTCTGCTTCCATGGGCCCACGTTCTGGAACCAGCTCCCCTTCCATATCCGTCATTGTGAAACCTCGTCCATTTTCAAAAAGTCCCTTAAAACTCATCTGTTTAGGTCCGCCTATGACCTGTGATGCACCCTCCTTGCCCTACCTCATTTTCTGTTTCGGGTTGATCCTGAAGTGTCAAAGTGTCCTCGTTTTATAGCCATTTTCATTGTTAACTCATCTGTTTAGGTCCGCCTATGACCTGTGATGCACCCTCCTTGCCCTACCTCATTTTCTGTTTCGGGTTGATCCTGAAGTGTCAAAGTGTCCTCGTTTTATAGCCATTTTCATTGTTTCTATAGTATAGTAGTTACTATCCTAGTGTCTCATTTTTATTTACTTAGTTTACATGTTTTAATAATTGTAAAGCGATTAGAGCTTTATGGTAAGCGCTATATAAAAATGCCTAAATAAATAAATAAATAAATAAATAAATAAATAATAGAGAGCTGCTTAAATGTAGCACCACTTTAGTAGAAGATAACTGCTTAAATGCTTCTAGGAATATTGTGACAAGAAAAAAGAAAGAATATATATTAAAAATATTTTCATTAAAAAAAATAACATCTAAATTTTAAAAGCCACAATGTCCGGTTGCGCTAACAGGAACATAGGTCATAGAGTATGTACTTCCTACCAAATAATCAGAAATGATGTCTTAAATTTGTCCCCAATATCTTGTGTGATCCAAGAATGAAACCTAACAAATGTTCCAGTAAACCAGAGTTAATGAATAGGCCAAAGAGATCATTCAGTTTTTATTAAAAGCAATTTAAGACTTAAAATAATTCAAAAGCAATTAAAGAAAAAGATTTGACACAGTCCTTATTTTAATTGAAAAAAATTATTACTAACATTAAAACCAGGTGTGATAATCAAGGATTTTGAAAATGTTAATTGATTTTTTGGTTCTATTTTAGGATTTCTTTAGATTTTGAAGTAGATTCATTTTAGTATAAAAATTAAATTTTTGCAAATGTAAAATATGCACGTTTTTTCTCTTGTTGACATTAATCTAAATTAGTTCCCTCCCCTTTGATGTATTCATACTTTTTTCAGGACCCCCCCCTCCCCCCCCCATGCGTAGGTACTATAAGTGCTAAGCTCTCCCGGCACCCCCCCCCCC
>CAXITT010000130.1:405932-423349 GCA_964033795.1 Lymnaea stagnalis | reverse complement strand
CTGCCCGTTATCAAGTTACTAACCTCGTGTCCAGTTCCAGTGAAATAACTACGCCCTGCCCGTTATCAAGTTGCCAACGTCCTGTCCAGTTCCAGTGAAATAACTACGCCCTGCCCGTTATCAAGTTACCAACCTCGTGTCCAGTTCCAGTGAAATAACTACGCCCTGCCCGTTATCAAGTTGCCAACGTCCTGTCCAGTTCCAGTGAAGTAACTACGTCCTGCCCGTTATCAAGTTACTAACCTCGTGTCCAGTTACAGCAAATTAACTACGCCCTGCCCGTTATCAAGTTGCCAACGTCCTGTTCAGTTCCAGTGAGTTAACTACGCCCCTCCACGTATCGAGTTATCTACGTTCCTGTCGGTAGTGAGCTACCAACTTCGTGTCCAGTGAGCTGTGAAGTCCTGTGGCCTGTCCGGTCACTCAGTTTAACAACGCCCTGTCCTGCTTCAACGAGCCACCAACGTCCCACCCCGCATCAAGCTTCCTATGCCTGATCCTGTATTGGTGAGTTACCCACGAACTGTCCAGTGTCGGCGATTCGCCTACATTCTGTCCAGTGAGCTGCCAATGTCCCGTGACCCGTCCCGGTCACCCACACCTCAATGACTGTGTCCCAAGATCGCCATATAGGACAATTGAAGTTTGTGAGAGAACTATTGACAGTAAAGAACCATTGACACTTAATTAAGCCCAGTGTGTTTTGAATAATATTTAAATTCTATAGGACTTTTATTGTTTAAAACATTTTTGGCATTACTTTTCTAATGACTTATGTATTAACATTTTTTTTACCTGGGTAGAATTTAGATTTTTGCTAGAGTAGTTTAATCAGACTGTGATTAGTCCTTAAACCTAATTATTGTTCATTGCATGATCACCCCTAAATTTTATTGCCATGGCTGGATATGTCGAGTATGGGAAATTGAGCCTAGAAGAAATTGAGCGTGTTGGCATAATACTTTCTTATAAGGAAGAAAAACTTGTGGAATTTATAATGGGAATGTGGGAAAAACAAAGAGAGGAGGAACCTATGGAAACGCAGATAAGGCAAGAACACATAGATAAACACAGAGAGCTACAACGTGTAGCTAAACAGAGAGAGCGAGAAAGTTTAGCTGAACAGAGATGTTTAGAACATACACCCAGACCGAGACAGTACGAACCTAGAGATAGACAGAGTCAGTACGAACCTAAATATAGACAGATATATGTAGAACATACAGCCAGACCGAGACAGTACGAACCTCGAGATAGACAGAGTCAATACGAACCTAGAGATAGACAGAGATATGTAGAACATACAGACAGACCGAGACAGTATAACGAAGCCCGAGATAGACAGAGTCAATACAAACCTAGAGATAGACAGAGATATGTAGAACATACAGCCAGACCGAGACAGTACGAACCTCGAGATAGACAGAGTCAGTACGAACCTAGAGATAGACCGAGATATGTAGAACATACAACGAGACCAAGGCAGTACGAACCCAGATATAGTCAGAGACAATACAAACCCAATAATTTAGATGAAGAAATTAGACGTGCGAAATTGGAGGCAGAACGACGGGAAATTATTTTAAAGAGACAGGCATATTATTATAGCGACAGTGACGATGACGAGAGTCAAGGGGAAGAAATATATTATGGTATTGCCAGCATTCACTGTGAGAATCCCTATAAAAATGTTAATAGAGTTTCTATTAATGTAAGTGAAAACAAATATGTGGATAACGGTGGACATACTCATGATCCTGACCCCAGGCAAGAGCCGGCCTCGCAACCACGGTTCATGGCTAAATATACTGAGGAACAAAATGATATTATTGCCTCTGCTGACGACTCAATTTTTTTTAATAGAAATGACAGTGATTTGTTAATTGGTCCGTCAGCTGACGTTAAAAGGGACAACGTTGACCGTGTTGACATACCCCCAGTGGCAAAGGGTACAGATATAGCTTTAGATTCATGTCAAAACGATGTTGAAGTAGTTGGTGTATCCCAGGAAGTCCAATGTAAAGAAGAAAGGGGACGACAATTTAATAAGGTAGAAGTCATTGGAAATGACCTTAGGTGGACGTATGCAGGGGATTGTCCCAGCGCCACAGCATGTAATGAATTGGTTGTTATGGAAACGGGCGGCATTGAAATCAAAGAGAACCCTGTTCTAATGTCTGAGGACATGATTTTTGTTGTATCTCATGGTGAGCCATCAGATAATGTAAGTCCTGAAGTTGAAGGGCATGATTTTTTGTGTGAGGTTGATGAGGTGAGTGTAATCCCTGAGGTGGGGGAAGGAGAGAAAATTGTTGTTGATATTTTTACAGAGATATGTACTGGTAATGACTATGAATTAGTTGATAATGTGAGCCAGGTGTGCTCAGGTTTTGATGTTACTGCAGAGATCTGCAATGAAAATGTATTACAAGTTGTTATGAGCAAGGGTTGCTCAAAATTTTATAGTATTACAGAGAGCTGTATTGATGACGAATCAATAGGTAATGTGAGCCAGGGCTGCTCAGAACTTCATATTGTTACGGATAGCTGTAATGATAATGAATCACCTGTAAATGTGAGCCAGGGCTGCTCAAATGTTCATATTGTTACGGATAATTGTAATGATAATGAATCACCTGTAAATGTGAGCCAGAGCTGCTCAGAACTTCATATTGTTACGGATAGCTGTAATGATAATGAATCACCTGTAAATGTGAGCCAGGGCTGCTCAAATTTTCATATTGTTACGGATAATGGTAATGATAATGAATCACCTGTAAATGTGAGCCAGGGCTGCTCAAATGTACATATTGTTACAGATAGTTGTAATGAAAATAAATTCCCAAGTAATGTGAGTGAAGGTTGTCCAGATTTTGAGAGCCAGGAGTGCTCTAACATTAAGTTGGAAACCAATGTTGAAAGTGTTAAAGAGAGCGCTGCCAGCTCTAAAGGTGCACTTGTTTATGATTTTCAAGAGGAGGTGAGTTGTCAGGTCCATGAGTTGGGAGGTGAGGCTTTTGATTGTATTGTTAAACAAAATGAATCTGTTAAAATGAACTATTGCCATGATTGCCCTGAAGTTCCTGATTTGTTTGAGTTTCTTTTTTATGAGACTCGTTTTTCATTTTGTAACAATTTAAAAATATGTATTGTAAAACTGAGATTTCACATGAGTTATGACCACGGGTCAAAAGAACAGGGAGAGATAATTTTAATTATAATAAACATGTTGAAGCATAAAGTTGTGAAATCCACGGACAAAAGATATGTCCCGCCATCTGTAGCTGTGTTATTTAAGAGCAAATAAAGGCTGCTCAAATTGTGGTGAGACATCTCTCACCTGTAATAATGTTAGATAGTTTTGTGTTTCTATAGTGATGACCATTGGTTTTATTTAAAAATACACCTTTTTGATGATATGATTTGGATTAACTTAGTTATAGTTTCAACTTCAGTAAGGATATTGATGTATTTGCCCGGATTTTTGAGATACAAATATAATTATTTTTATTGGTATGAAAAATGAAAATTAATGTTGACATTCAATTTTAATGGTCTGATTTTTATTGTCGTACATGAATTTTTAACTCTTGAATTGCATTTAAAATTATGTACGAAGGATTGTTTATTTTATTGCAGTATATCATAAATCTGTTTGATTTTCAGTGATACCTAAATAATGTTTTTTGATAAGGACCATTCATATGGCTGAAGGGTTCTTCTTGATGTAATTGATGTAAATTTTGTATGTCTGGTAACGATTTCACTCCCTGAGTAAAATCTGAAATGAAAGAGGGGGGATATGTCGAGTATGAGCGTTCATTAGGAATTGTTGTGACTCAATATTATGTTGATTAGTTGTTGAACGCTTTTCCCGCGCTTGACTATTATAGTTAGTGAACGCTCTTCCCGCCATTGTCTTTATGACATATTTTTATGCTGAGTCGTGACGTATTGTTTATGCAGTGTTGTGACGTATGTTTTAGCCGTGCGGCAGTCTTGAGTGGAACCTTGGAGTGATAGGATGTTTATTATATTTACTTAGATATTAAAGTTATAGTTATTATGAAAAGGAGTTGAGTTTGTTAATTGATAGTGAGAATAGTACGACGCTTCAACGTATGAAAGAACTGACGAATGTAATCAATCCAAGAAGACGTATAGGAGTTGACATGGGGGCTTCTCATCCGGGATTGGTGAACCTCGTTATTTTCTTACTTGAGGTAAAGTACAAGAACATTCTTATTATTCAACTTTAGTGAAGTTGCAACCATCGTCGCGTGTTCCCGTATATCAATGTCAGAGCCCCGCTGCCACCGTGCGTCAAGTATATATGAGTTGTATACGCCCTGTCCAGTTCCAGTGAAATAACTACGTCCTGCCCGTTATCAAGTTACCGACGTCCTGTCCAGTTCCAGTGAAATAATTACGTCCTGCCCGTTATCAAGTTACTAACCTCGTGTCCAGTTCCAGTGAAATAACTACGCCCTGCCCGTTATCAAGTTACCGACGTCCTGTCCAGTTCCAGTGAAATAACTACGCCCTGCCCGTTATCAAGTTGCCAACGTCCTGTCCAGTTCCAGTGAAATAACTACGTCCTGCCCGTTATCAAGTTACCGACGTCCTGTCCAGTTCCAGTGAAATAATTACGTCCTGCCCGTTATCAAGTTACTAACCTCGTGTCCAGTTCCAGTGTGGGGGGGGGGGGGGGGGGTATTGTTAAAACATTTCAAAAGTTAACAACCTTGATGATTATTTTTATCCCTAGTGCTAAACAAATATATTTCACTTATTTTGGTGGATTTTAGCCCACAATGGTGTTTTAAGTCTGAGGGCCTAAATGGCAGGAACACTGAAATTTAGTTTTCTTTAAGGTAGCCTTAAGTATGACGCAGTCTGCAGTTTTGTTTGTTCCCGCTCATACTAATAGTAATAGGGGCATGACGATATTTGATAACAGCATTTGCCTGAGGAAAAAATAGAACCTGTGCCTTTTGACTGAACTTGAGTACAGGTGTGTTTTAACTTTGGGACATTGTGTAGATTTAACACTATAACTGTCATTACAGCCCTTTCTCTGTTGTCACGGCCGCTTGCAAATCATCATTTAAAATGCAAATGAATTAATTGGTATTGGGCAATCACTCTAATAGAAATAAATTTTCTTACAATTTCCATTTCTCTCTGTGTGTAAAAATATTTTGTCAGAGCTTCTTTGGGGGTTAATCAGGCGTGAAATGTCCTCAATGTTTTGACTCCCATCATGCATTTTGTTGGAGAAGGTCCCTTGACACTAGATTGCAAAATCAACACAGACTTTCTTTAATGCAATTATTTCAAATGGATTACAATCAAAATCAAAACAATGACTTCAGAGATAATCTAGGTGATAGTAATGAATAAAATGACAGGGGCAGTATTAGTATATTTAGCTCTAGCCGTAATGCAACATAGGAAGTCAGATATTGACAATTTTGGCCATTAATTACCATAGTCTTACAAATGCCTTAGGGAAAGGGTGCAAATTGACCAGTAAATACAAAGATTGGATCCTACAGACTTATTCTAAAGAGATTAAAATACATTTATAATTGTGTATGGCCGGAGTATGAATTAATATAAAAAATTGATTAAATTGACTGAAATTTGAAGTTAGTGAATGAAAAAATAATCAAAAAAATTATATTTAATACTAGAATAAATGACGCGATGTTATCGGGATAATAATGGTAGGTCCATTGCAATAATTTCTAACTGCTAATACAAAATCTCATTACAATTCTTAACTTTTAAAATGTAATGATATTTACGTTTCTAACATCATTAAGTTTTGAGAAATGTTTATCTGCTATATATGATATGCGTATCCTACACCCTTTCACGATCCTAAACTACGTTTTGCCCTCTAAACTTGACCTTAAATTATCCAGTCTAAATTATCACTAATTATATCACTTTTGTCACTAAAGAAATCAATTGAATGACATTTACTGCGCTAGAGAAATACTTTAGATTTACCCTTTTTCGTGCCCTTGAATTACAACTTTTTTCTCTCAAAATTTTGTAAAAGCTAATCTAAAATTTACAACAAAAACTGTATATATGATATAAATATATTTTGTATTACAGGAATTCGATATATATTGATATCTTCATCAAAAATTTACACATATTTTTGCCTTTTTTTAAAAGTATACACTATCAGAAAATCGTAACACAAAGAATTCTTTATCTAAGGAGAATCACGCAACTGTTTTTCACGCCTTTATCAGACTTTATTGTCTTTAACAAAAATTAAATTGTTACTCTCATAAAAATACACACCTCTTTATTTGAAAAAAGAGAATTTAATATCTATTTTTTTCACAAATGTGATACCATAGGATTTAAATATATTGTCATCCACATAAAAATGTACACATCATATTTCCTACATCCGATATTAATGTACCCAAGAAAATTAATTATTTATCATATTCAGTCCTTTATTTTGAGGGTTTAACGGGTTATCTTGTGTTGCCTTGAGCAAAATGAACTTACACGTAGTTGTAAAAAGAGAATGCAACATCTCTTTTTTCACGAATATAAATCCATAGGATTTAAGTAAATTGTAATCCAAGTAAGAATGTAAACATCATTTTTCCTATCTCCGATGTGTATGTACCCAAGAAGGTTTATTATTAATCAAATTAATCCCTTTATTTTAAGACGTAGCTTGTAATTGTCTTGGACAAAATGAACATACCAATGTTTGTAAAAAGAGAATGTAGCATCTCTTTTCTCACAAATGTGATAAAACAGGATTTAAATATATTGTCATCCACGTAAAAATGTACACATCCTATTTCCTACCTCCGATATGTATGTACCCAAGAAGGTTAATTATTTATCATATTCATTCCTTTATTTTGAGAGTTATCTTGCTCTGCCGTAAGTAAACTGAACATACACATATTTGTAAAAAGAGAATGCAAATTCTCAAAATTTCACACATGTAATTCCATAGGATTTAAATATATTGCCATCCATGTAAAAATGTACGCACAATTTTTCCTATCTCCGATTTGTATGTACCCAAGAAGGTTAATTATTAATCAAATTAATTCCATTATTTTGAGACGTATCTTGTATTGCCTTGGGCAAAAGGAACATACTCATATATTATTAAATAGAGATTGCAAAATGTATTTTTCACAAATGTAATACCATAGGATTTAAATATATTTTCGTAAAAATATACATATCCTATTTCCTACCTCTGATATGTATGTATGTATGTACCTATGAAGGTTAAATATTTATCAAAATCATTCCTTTATTTTGAGACAAATCTTGTGCTGCCTGGGGCAAAGTGACCAACCCCTCCCCCACCCAGATTTAAATAAATTTAGAAAATCTTCCACCGGATTGTAGTCCCTTCCATACACAAACTGACATCTTTAGCACTTCATAGGGTTCGTTCTTATTTGTATGAGGTATAAGTGGATTAGTGAATGCTATTTGGCTATGGCGTTGAACTCGGCTGATTGACTTAAACCACATTATCTTATTAGAATTATATTTAAAGTTTAGTTTTTATTACGTTATAAATTTAATAAAAGTATATTTTTGGAATCAAAACAGGCAAAACCTTTTAAATGTAAAAATATACAAAGCAAAAATGTGTGTTTGTGTTTTAATAACAATTTAAAAAGGAATCAATTGTATTTATTAATTTTACTTTTAAGAAGGGAAAATTCAAATTCAGGTTTGTCACGCGCGGTTATTAAATTTAAAGAAACCTAAGAGTTTTGGCAAAATAGGCTTTTTGCGCTATGAAATCATTTTCATGATTATTTAGAACAAATTAATTTTAATTCGCAATAATAACAACGCACTAAAAACGACTGATGCTTGGGTTTTCCCCATATATGTGATTGAGGTTCATGATGTGATCATGATTTTTTATTTTTTAAAAATTTTTTCATAACATTCAAACACATATAAAATGCTTAAAATAGTTCCTTAGTTGATACTTTAAATGTATTTTTAATTTATAATAATAATATTTAAACTTTTACTAAAATAAAAGCGGATTTAAATAACTTTTTTTGCACGTTTAAATTTATTCGATTTCCGTAAAATATTAGAAAATAACTATGATTGTTTTTAGGAATCCGAACAAACTTTAAAAATATCTCCCTTTTGGCGTTATGTGAACCTAGCTCATTATTATATATATAAAAAATTGATTAAAGTGACTGAAATTTGAAGTTAGTGAATGAAAAAATAATAAAAATAATTATATTTTTCAAAAGCTACACTTATAACTGACATTCTCTAAAAGGATATTTATTTTATTATCTAAAATAGCATGATGCAATAGTAGATAGAACAAAATAGTGAGATTGGGGTGGGTTGAATCAGAAGTTGAGTGCTACACTTATACTTACAGCTTCAAGGTCAAGGTCATTATCAAAACACAAAATATAAAAAACAAATTCTTTTTTTCTTCATACCATTTGCTTAAAAAAGTATATCATATGCAAAAAATGGGCTGATGCCTGAGTGAATGAACCTGCCACCTAGAGGGTTAAACATGGTCGAGGGCGCTTATAGCAGGAATGTGAATTGAATTCTGACTTTTGTTTTACAATTTTTAAAAATTTTGTCAATGACTTAACTATAAATTTAACTTACAAGCTGTCGAGTACGGGTTTCCACTAAGTCTGCTACTATGGGCCTACAACATGAATTATTTGAAACTTCTTTGCTAGACCGTGAGGAAGCTCCAAGCCATGAACATGAATAAGTTGCTTTAATTCATACATAGCTTTCAATTTTTTACTTTGCACCATTAGAGCCCAACCACTACTAATAATACTAAGATATATATAATATTGACCCTTTAAATGCTCCATATAGTGAGTCATTGCAGCCATTTAAATGCACATACAAATATTGTATTCCATAACTTTTACTCTGACCAATCCTGTTAGATGAAATATCCAAACAAAATCATCAGTAAAGAGTTCAGTTACTTTGTAGGAGGAGGGGGGTTTGAGGTGTATAAGGACATGAGTAACTAACTCTGAGGTGGGGGTTGAGGTGTATGAGACCATGATTAACCTACTCTGAGGTGGGGTTTGAGGCGTATAAGGGCATGAGTAACTTACTCTGAGGTGGGGATTGAGGTGTATAAGGGCATGAGTAACTTACTCTGAGGTGGGGTTTGAGGTGTATGAGAGCATGAGTAACTTACTCTGAGGTGGGGATTGAGGTGTATGAGAGCATGAGTAACTTACTCTGAGGTGGGGTTTGAGGTGTATGAGAGCATGAGTAACTTACTCAGTGGTGGGGATTGAGGTGTATGAGAGCATGAGTAACTTACTCTGAGGTGGGGATTGAGGTGTATGAGAGCATGAGTAACTTACTCTGAGGTGGGGATTGAGGTGTATGAGAGCATGAGTAACTTACTCTGAGGTGGGGTTTGAGGTGTATGAGAGCATGAGTAACTTACTCAGTGGTGGGGATTGAGGTGTATGAGAGCATGAGTAACTTACTCTGAGGTGGGGATTGAGGTGTATGAGTGCATGAAAAAGTTACTCTGAGGAAGGGACTGAGGTGCATGGGAGCATTAAAAGTTACTCTGTGCTTGGGGTTGAGGTGTCTAAGGGAATGAATAAGTTACTATGAGCTGGGGGTTGAGGTGTATGACTATATGAAGAAGTTTCTCTGAGATAGGGGTTGAGGTGTATCAGGGTGTAAAAAAGTTACTGTGTGCTGGAGGTTGTGTATGAGGGTATGAAAAAGTTTCTCTGAGGTGGTGGTTGAGGTGTCAGAGGGCATGAAAAAGTTATTTAGATGTTTTCTAAGTGACATTTCATGAATTCTTCTAGATCAGTGATTGTCAACCTTCCTAATGCCTCAACCCTTTAATACAGTTCCTCATTTTGTGGTGACCCTCAAGCATAAAATTATTTTCGTTGCTACTTCATAACTGTAGAGTATATGTGCTTTTCGAAGGTCTTAGGCGACACCTGTGAAAGGGTCGTTCGAACGACCCACAAGTTGAGAATCACTGCTCTAGATTATTTATTTCTGGCTTTACCAAATCGGTATGGTTTTAATGTAAATTTTAAAATCAAAATATGTTGATGCTTTGTTTGCAAGTTGTAGTAATATGTAGGTACTTTGATAAGAAAATTAAAATTTTTTGTAAAAATAAACCAATGGCATAGTTGAATAGAGCTAATTTTTTAAAGAATTATAACACCAAAATCATATTTTTAGCTGTTGTAGTTTTAAAGTTATGAATTTTTAAAGTACGACTTGGTTTGTAATTTTTTAACATGATGCATCTCCACATTCTGTGACCCAATCCCACTGTTCGCGTCACGAGCTATATAACTCTCGTTTTAATGATACTTTTATGTGACTTTTATTTTCAGAACTAATGCTGTATTAACAAATAATGTTAATAATGTTATAATATATAAGAAGTTATAGTTTATCTAACTATGCACTATGTATAACTATAAATTTAAATAAATATGGCTTTTCTGTTTACCAAATCTACAGCGTCCATTATACTGGTATATGCTATATACTCTATATGAGGCAACGCACCCCCAAAAATATTGTTTGGGATCTACTTATTTTGAACTTTCAACTTTGGCACATGACTAATTAACTAAAGCTTTCCTTGACCAATGGCACACGGCAAACTCTAAAGAATTAAACTTGAGATAGTACTACGGCATAGCATTATGCAAATGCCTGTGAATGGTTTCCCATGAATTTTTGCACACAGTCAATTCTGATTGTTAATAATATGGACTCTACCGGGTTTTTAAAGCTCAAATTTAAACTTTCTAGTTTTAATGTCTTCAAAATGCATTCCCAAACACAAGTTATCAAATATTTTGATGTATATAGAGGTATAATGAATATTTCCTAAGCTATGTATCGGCATTTTCCGCCATTTAAAGGGCTGCGGGATCACTAATCCAATATGGTCTATGCGACCTTTGCATAATGAGGTCAACGTTGAGGAGAATTGTGAAAATGTTTCATGAGCTATCCCAATGAAATTTTGCATACGTGTACTTAAACAAATAATTGAGGCCTACTTTTAATATGAAAGACCTACTTTAAATATTTAGACCAAATTTTTTAATGCAAAGATGCCTTATATTGACATACGATTTTCCTCACTTAAAGTTGAGATAAAGAACAAATTAACTCAATGGGAATGTAGTTAAAAATTTCTCCTAACGTTAGTGGGCAGAGTCAAACCTTAATTATGGGCCTAAAGGACTCCTAATTTATTCAAATTACATGCACATGAAAAAAGTAAACACTGGGATTCTATTGTGCCGACGCCCATTTCCAATACAAATTTACTAGGAGTGTCCGTTGCTTCGGCGGAGTATCTAGCTAAGGCAGTCGGCTCCAGCTAGGCACCTGCAAACATCTGCGAAGTACTACTTTAAAAATAATTTGTTGTGAAACAATTCATATTAAACATCCTACCCCAATTTAAAAAGTGACCTCATTTTAGAAATAAAATTATCATATCCAATTGCCAATGTTTGAGACCTAAAAAACTCTTAAAATAACGTAATACGGTATTAATTTTACATATTAACTCAATGGAAACATAAACTTAATAAACTATATTTGCCACAAATATTGGATCCACAATCAAAATTTATGATTCTATTATTTTACCAATTTTTGGGTCCAAATCAAGTTGTTTACATTTACATTTACATCTTGTCATCTTGTGTACACAAAGTACAAAGGTAGTAAGTTTAGGCTTAGCCTTGATATAATTTAAATAATTTACAAAAGTTAACGTTAAAGAATTAATTTCACAAAATAGAGACTTTTTGGAATCGTATCTTCTGGGAAATATTGTGATATCGATGTTTTTGTGATATAAATATTAAAATTATAAAATCAATGAAAACCAGATCAAAATAAATAATATTACCAAAATAAATAGAACTTCTGCGAATTTCTGTATTTCATAAGACAGAAGATCACTCAAGTCCTTCATGATGTTAGTTCACTTCCTGAGTCAACAGACAATGCCTTATTCGCTTTATATATTTTTTAATAATTCTTTTTTTTTTTTTAATTTAAAAAAAAATAATTTTTAAATTATTATTATTTTTTGGTTTGGGTTTAGTGATGGGGGTGGGGCTCAAAGATAAAATAACAGAAAATTTCAAATGCAGGCCTAAACTCCTTTCTACTCTTGGTAACTATTCAAAACATTTGAGAATCACTGAGTTAAAAAAAAACGATTTATTGGTCTCGGGGAAGTACAGTGACCAGTAAACGGCGTAATCATGTGATCTATGTGTCTGGGTTCTGGCTAGACGATCCTAACTGCCACATATGTTGGAGGCAGGAGGGCAAGGGAGTTGTGCGGGATAACTACACTTGGTTTTATAAGGAGAGGAAAATTGGTCCGACCAGCGAAAATCTTCCTAGTGACGTCGTCTTTCCGATCTAAAAAGTTTTTTTCATATTTGATCATAATAAACTTTGAACTTTTAAAAACTGTAAGCCTGTTTAAAGAAATTTGGATGAATTTGTTGCTGTAAATACCTTTAAAACAATATAAATAAAATAAGAATTTGTATAAATAGACATACATACCGTATTTTCTGGCATATAAGACGACTTTTTAACACATACAAATCTTTTCAATAGTCGGGGGTCGTCTTATACGCTGGGGGTCGTCTTATACGCTGGGGGTCGTCTTATGAGCTGGTTTACAGCCCAAACCCTATATTTTTACAGGAAATTATGGGGGTCGTCTTATACACCCAGTCGTCTTATACGCCGGAAAATACGGTACAAATTTTTTTTAAAAATTCTTATATATTTTAAAAATGTGTTGCCAACATTACGAAATGTAAAGATTTTTAAAAATTCTTATATATTTTAAAAATGTGTTGCCAACATTACGAAATGTAAAGATTTTTTTAAATTCTTATATATTTTAAAAATGTGTTGCCAACATTACGAAATGTAAAGATTTTTTAAAATTCTTATATATTTTAAAAATGTGTTGCCAACATTACGAAATGTAAAGATTTTTTTAAATTCTTAAATATTTTAAAAATGTGTTGCCAACATTACGAAATGTAAAGATTTTTGTTAGGCAAAAAAAGCTGATTCCCAAGTCAGCACAGGAGCGTTGCTGGCGGGGTGTGGACTGTGGAGGGGAGGGTGGACGCCCCTATTTGCGTATACGACTTCGCATTGCAATTTTCGAATACTGTACCTTTTGATTACAGATGTATTATGTTCTTAAAGTACGCCTGACGGAATCCGCGTGTATTGATTTTACTACTAGTTTACTAGCCTCATACTCATATCATTTGGTCTTTCAACCTGCTTAGATCAACTGTAGACAAAACATATGACAAAGTCATTGCCGTTGCGTACTACTTCTGTTTAAGGTTTAGAGTCTGCTATAACTAAAACAGACGTCAAACTATGACGTAATATTGTACTACAACAGCCATGACGTCACGATAACAAGATTGAAAATAACCCGGATATTAGGCATTGTTAAGCGGCCATATTTGTTCCTGACTAAACGGAGCAACTGGACTTAATCTGATTAGAACAAGCCAAGAGGCCGATATTAAAGCTACATGCCATAGCAGTTTTTCCAGTCTTAGCTTTTTTAGTGTGCCAAGTCTTAGCTGTGTAGTGTGCCGATTTTTAGCTGTGTAGTGTGCCAAGTCTTAACTGTGAAGTGTGCCAAGTCTTAGCTGTGTAGTGTGAGAAGTCTTAGCTGTGTAGTGTGCCAAGTCTTAGCTGTGTAGTGTGCAAAGTCATAGCTGTGTAGTGTGCCAAGTCTTAGCTGTGTAGTGTGCCAAGTCTTAGCTGTGTAGTGTGCCAAGTCTTAGCTGTGAAGTGTGCCAAGTCTTAGCTGTGTAGTGTGAGAAGTCTTAGCTGTGTAGTGTGCCAAGTCTTAGCTGTGTAGTGTGCCAAGAAGTCTTAGCTGTGGAGTGTGCCAAGTTTTAGCAGTGTACTCCTCTGCGAGCACAAGACATAAAATATGAATGTAACTCTCAAACCATTATTATTATAATTATAATACACACATTATCGAGACATCGTGATAGAGCGTTGATGTAAAGTGTAACGCATTATGCTGGGGACTATAGAGCTCTAACCAGAGAGAGCTCTAACCAGGGTAACACAGGAGAGCTCGAACCAGGGTATTACAGGAGAGCTCGAACCAGGGTAACACATGAGAGATCGAACCAGGGTATTGCAGTAGAGCTGGAACAAGGGTATTATAGTGGCGCTCTAACCAGGGTATTGCCGTAGAGCTCTAACCAAGGTATTGCCGTAGAGCTCTAACCAGGGTATTGCAGTAGAGCTGGAACAAGGGTATTACAGTATAGCTCTAACCAGGGTATTGCCGTAGAGCTCTAACCAGGGTATTGCAGTAGAGCTCTAACCAGGGTATTGCAGTAGAGCTCTAACCAGGGTATTGCAGTAGAGCTCTAACCAGGGTATTACAGTAGAGCTCAAATAAGAGTATTACAGTAGTTGCCAATTCGGCTCAACAAAGAGTTGCGTAATTATGAAACATTGATGAACATTGGGCTTATGCCATGTTGTGATAGCTTCGTTACCTCCATCATCAAACTCTACGATGTACAAGGGAGGAAAAGGGAATACATATCTGCGATATTTGTCTTCAAACATTTGTAAGACTCCTCGGTGCAAAAATGGTTTATTTGGTTATCTTGGCTAAAATACAGCAAAAATGGTTTATTTGGTTATCTTGGCTATAAATACATTGATTTTTCTAACCAGGTTTGATTATTGCTGTATTTTTTTTATTTTGCTTACACCAAGAAGAATTCCCAATGCACAAATGATGATTCATATTACACATCTTATTGCTACCCCCCCCCCCCCCCCGGGCCCACACACACTTTTTCTTTCACAAACTTTCGCCAACCACGTTACAGTGGCCAATGACACTTCACAAACTTGACCAGTGGCCAAGAACACTTCACAAACTTGACCAGTGGCCAAGAACACTTCACAAACTTGACCAGTGGCCAAGAACACTTCACAAACTTGACCAGTGGCCAAGAACACTTCACAAACTTGACCAGTGGCCAAGAACACTTCACAAACTTGACCAGTGGCCAAGAACACTTCACAAACTTGACCAGTGGCCAAGAACACTTCACAAACTTGACCAGTGGCCAAGAACACTTCACAAACTTGACCAGTGGCCAAGAACACTTCACAANTGGGATGTCCTGGGTGTTCCAATTTAATTACCTCCAACCCCCCCCCCCCCCCCCCAACCCGGGCCACCCGTTCACAGTCGTCCCACACCTCAAAGAAGAACTGAAATGAAAAACTGCAACACGCAATACAGATACGGTTATCTGAGTGATCATGTAAGAAATGAATGAAAATAATTCACTTGAGGCGTCTGTCCCTGGTCGGTAATCACATTCTACAGCTCGCTTTCTTACAGATCAAATCTGATTTAGTGAGACGGGAGAAAGAGGTGAAACCAACGATGGATGGCAAGTAGAAGAAAAGGAGAACCGATTCAGTCATAAAGGGCACCGGTGCACTGGCATAATGTGAGGTGCGGTCACATAGGGCACCGGTGCACTGGTGTTATGTGAGATGCGGTCACATAGGGCACCGGTGCACTGGTGTTATGTGAGGTGCGGTCACATAGGGCACCGGTGCACTGGCGTAATGTGAGGTGCGGTCACATAGGGCACCGGTGCACTAGCGTAATTTCAGGTGGGGAGGGGGGCGATTCCCCCTGGTGGCACTTTCTTATTGGGGGGGGGGGCGGAATTTTCGTTTAAATTTACAAATTATATATGGCTTTTGTTTGATGCGTATTCTGAATTTTTTGTGTTTTATGAGTGAAGGGCAGACAATTACGGAAGAAGCACCCCAGGTTTCATAATCAAAAGCTCCCCACTGCATGAGGCAGTATAATTGACTTGGTAAATGGCAAGATGTGGCAATGAGACAGGGAAAGGAAGACATTCCAGAAGACATTTCAATGAACGTCATATTCTTCTATTGACTTATTATTCAAATACAGACACAGACAATTATGACATCCGGGAAAGATTAGCAATTTTAAAAGCTGCCACTTTTAGGAAGACAGAGACACGTAATAGGGCTCATCAGACGTGGGTATCATACATGGACATACATGGACATTATACATGGGCATGATACACGGACATGATGCACGGACAACATACATGGACATCATACATAGAAGACAAGTTATGGTTTTCTGTTTGTTTTGAGTTTTTATTTATTTAAGAAAAATAAAATATTCATTTTAATTCTAATTTAAAAAAAAAAAAAATTCTTTGTTTTTAGTTTGTTATTGTGAATAATCTTCGCCATATTTGTTATTTTCCTAATGCCCCAAAGCAGTCGGCTTATCTAACAGTTTTGTTATATAAATCCAAATGTTAGTCTGGACACGATTGGAGGGTTAGTGGTTCCTAGTTTTTAATTCACTGCGTTAAAATGACGTTAATCTTTCGACACAGTTTTTAACTCATGTTATTCTTTTGACACAGTATTAAAATGACTTCAGTCTTTAGACACACAGTGTTAAAATGTCGTTTATCTTTAGACACAGTGTTAAAATTACGTTAATCTTTCAAAAAAGTGTTAAAATTACTTTAATCTTTCAACACAGTGTTAAAATTACGTTAATCTTTCAACAGAGTGTTAAAATTACGTTAATCTTTCAACAGAGTGTTAAAATTACGTTAATCTTTCAACAGAGTGTTAAAATTACGTTAATCTTTCAACAGAGTGTTAAAATTACGTTAATCTTTCAAAAAAGTGTTAAAATTACGTTAATCTTTCAACACAGTGTTAAAATTACGTTAATCTTTCAACAGAGTGTTAAAATTACGTTAATCTTTCAACAGAGTGTTAAAATTACGTTAATCTTTCAAAAAAAGTGTTAAAATTACGTTAATCTTTCAACACAGTGTTAAAATTACGTTAATCTTTCAACACAGTGTTAAAATTACTTTAATCTTTCAAAAGAGTGTTTAAACAAAGTTAATCTTTCAACACAGTGTTAAAATGACGTTAATATTAGGACACAGTGTTAAAAGGAAGTTAATTTTTAGAAACAGTGTTCAAATGACGTTAATCTTTCGAACAAACATTGCATGTTGTCAACTTGCCACTCACGTCTTCTATCTTCATCTGGTCCTCTCCCACACATCTTTTTCTTTTAAATCACCCCCACCCCCCCCCCTTTTAACCCTTAAGAGGACAACTTCGGGTATTCCAGAGCCCCCACCTCCCCCAATAATTCACACACCCCCCCAACCCTTAAGAGGAAAACTTCGGATATTCCAAAGTCC
>CAXITT010000130.1:356556-401336 GCA_964033795.1 Lymnaea stagnalis | reverse complement strand
TGCCCCCTCCCCCCTCAACCACAATCCCCCATAATGTTGCCCCTTCCCCCCTCAAGCACACTCTCCCACAATGTTGCCCCTTCTCCCCTCAATCACAATCTCCCATAATGTTGCCCCCTCCCCCTCAATCACAATCTCCCATAATGTTGCCCCCTCCCCTCAATCACAATCTCCAATAATTTTGCCCCCTCCCCACTAAATGATGAAAACGGCAATGTAAAGAGAATACCCTACCCCAGTGGATAGTACGGTCTTATACAGGACCAAGTGTATCCATAGATGATACGGTCTTATACAGGACCAAATGTATCCAATATGAAACGGTCTTATACAGGAACAAGTGTATCCATAGATGATACGGTCTTATACAGGAACAAGTGTATCCATAGATGATACGGTCTCATACAAGACCAAGTGAATCCATGGATGATACGGTCTTTTGCTGGACCGTGTATCCATGGTTGGTACTGTCTTATAAAATATAAAGTCAATCTAAATTGAATGTGAAGAACAGTTTTGAGTGAATTGCAAATAGGGTCAAGGACCTATGGGAAAAGTGGGGGAATTCCCACCAAACGCCCCCCAGTCTACCCCAAATAAATATATATTTATTTCTTAGTTTTAAAAAAAATTACAGGGGCGCCATCTCCAGGATTCGAGCCCTGATTTGTAAAAATCGAAAATCGGTCAGAAAAAAACAACAAGTGGTATTGATTTCCCTAATAATAATTATCCATGACAAAAACAAGCAGAGCAATGAGAAGATTATACGATTATACGATTTTAAAGAATACCCTAAAGAGCAATGTGTTTAAGATTGTAAATAATACCCCCAACAGCAATGTGCTTAAGATTGTAAAGAATACCCCCAACAGTAATGTGTTTAATATTGTAAAAATACCTCCAACAGCAATGTTTTAAAGAATACCCCCAACCACAGCAATGTAAAGATTACCCCAAAAAGCAATGTGCTAAGATTGTAATGAATACCCCCAACAGTAATATGCTTAAGATTTTAAAGAATTCCCCCAACAGCAATGTGCTTAAGATTGTTGAGAATACCCCCAACAGCAATGTGTTTAAAATTGTAAGGAATACCCCCAAAAGCTATGTGCTTAAGATTGTAAAGAATATCCCCAACAGCAATGTGTTTAAAATTGTAACTAATGCCCCCAACCGTAATATGCTTAAGATTGTAAGGAATAACCCCAACAACTATGTGTTTAAAAGAAATTAAAATTATTTTTGGGTGAGGTCATCATGTCTATTCCCTGGTGTATATCATGGTTAAATGTGAGGAAACCTTATGGTGTACATTTTATTGACATACCTTAAAAACTAGCTTGAGAACATTAATTCTAGGCATCATCAGGTTTTACAGTTTTCATAAAGTATATTCACGTTCGTAAGATAGTTGAACAATTATATTGCTGTCCCAGACTTGAGTTACTGGGTCCAAAATTAATCAACATGTTGTGTGAGCTATCTTAGCTTTGTCATCTTTAGACACATATAGGTCTATGTAAATGTCGAATTTATACGTAAATATGTCTATATAGATGTTGAATATTTCATAGCAAAAGATAATTGTTTTTAAAAAGAATTCCTTTTGAACAGCTCATAAGAACATCTCTTATGAACAGCTCATACGAACATCTCTTATGAACAGCTCATACGAACAGCTATTATGAACAGCTCATACGAACAGCTATTATGAACAGCTATTATGAACAGCTATTATGAACAGCTATTATGAACAGCTCTTAAATTTCTCAAACTTTATTTTATAACAACTCGTCAATTCTTTACTTAGTAATGAAACAGGTCTGTGTTGTTTTAGTTTTTTCCAACATAAAAAGTATATCTTTATTGTATGTTTGTGTGTGTGTGTGTGTTTTCAAACAGGAGTTAGACTACTTGATATTTCAGTACAGTAAGTCGCAACTCAACCGAAAGCCTCTCCACACATTTAGGCCTAAGACTTGCCCCCAACAGCCTCTCCACACATTTAGACCTAAGACTTGCCCCCAACAGCCTCTCCACACATTTAGACATAAGACTTGCCCCCAACAGCCTCTCCATACATTTAGACCCAAGACTTGCCCCCAACAGCCTCTCCACACATTTAGACCTAAGACTTGCCCCCAACAGTTTCTCCACACATTTAGACCTAAGACTTGCCCCCAACAGTTTCTCCACACATTTAGATCTAAGACTTGCCCCCAACAGTTTCTCCACACATTTAGACCTAAGACTTGCCCCCAACAGTTTCTCCACACATTTAGACCTAAGACTTGCCCCCAACAGACTCTCCACACATTTAGACCTAAGACTTGCCCCCAACAGTTTCTCCACACATTTAGACCTAAGACTTGCCCCCAACAGTTTCTCCACACATTTAGACCTAAGACTTGCCCCCAACAGCCTCTCCACACATTTAGACCTAAGACTTGCCCCCAACAGTTTCTCCACACATTTAGACCTAAGACTTGCCCCCAACAGTTTCTCCACACATTTATACCTAAGACTTGCCCCCAACAGTTTCTCCACACATTTAGACCTAAGACTTGCCCCAAAAGCACTCCACACAGTTAAACGTAAGACTTGTCCCCAAACGGCTCTCCACACGGTTGGGCGTATTCCTTGCGTCCCCAATGACAAAACTTGACTGGGAATAAGTGGGGGAGTCTTGAATCATTTATTTCCTCCCAACTTAGGGGAGTCGATTATTCCATGACATGTATGATTTACATAGAACTCAGACATGACTTCGCCTTATAGATTGCCGAAATAATTACAACAGAATGTTATTTTTAATATTTAATTGATCTGTGATATAGTATGCTGTAATCTCAAATTAATTTAGCAATCAACAATACAAGTTTTAATGAAAATAAGTTTTTTTAATTATCAACTATCATACATTCATTTAACATGGAAGGTGAACCAATAACACAGGATGAATATGAAATGAAATAATAGATAAAAATAGATGTACAAATAATACTATTTCGCGATAAAGGCTCCATAAAGGTAAGCCAATTAACTGTATGTAAAACCAGTTAATTGTATGTATGTATAGAACATAGAAATCAGAATTATGAGATATGATATGTACGCTATTGCTAAGAGTATTATTTAAATCGTTATAAAATAAGTATGTTAGATGAAAACAGACATAATGTTATAAATTAGCGTAACCCGTCAGGCTCATCAATACACTGATTAATGAAAACGAATGACTCCGTCAATGAAAAAGTTCATTTCATTGTGATGCAGTTCAGACCAAAAAACAAAAAGAAGAAGACATTGAATCTAGGACCGGTACTCAGAACTAAGCCACCATGTCAATTCTTTTAGCGCTGTCTTTTATATTATATTTTGACATATTCTATATCTTTCATACTATAGCTTGACATATCCTATATCTTTTATAGTCTAGTTTGACATATCCTATATCTTTTATACTATAGTTTGAAATATCCTAAATCTTTTATACTCTAGTTTGACATATCCTATATCTTTTATACTATAGTTTGACACATCCCATATCTTCTATACTATAGTTTGACACATCCCATATCTTCTATACTATAGTTTGACATAATATCCTATTTTGACCCAAGACTTTTAAATTGACGAGGTCACACTCAAAATTTCAATGAAGGTGCGGCTATACAAACAGAACAACACGACTCCGTGTTGGAGGCAAGAGGCCGACGCTGGGCTCACACCGATAGCTCAGTTACCAGGCCGCAAGAGGCCGACGCTGGGCTCACACCGATAGCTCAGTTACCAGGCCGCAAGAGGCCGACGCTGGGCTCACACCCACAGCTCAGTTACCAGGCCGCAAGAGGCCGACGCTGGGCTCACACCCACAGCTCAGTTACCAGGCCGCAAGAGGCCGACGATGGGCTCACACCGATAGCTCAGTAACCTTAGCTCAGTTACCAGGCCGCAAGAGGCCGACGCTGGGCTCACACCCACAGCTCAGTTACCAGGCCGCAAGAGGCCGACGCTGGGCTCACACCCACAGCTCAGTTACCAGGCCGCAAGAGGCCGACGCTGGGCTCACACCGATAGCTCAGTAACCAGTCTGCAAGAGGCTGATGTAGGACACACATCGACAGCTCAGTAACCAGGCTCAGTAAAATAATAAGAGAAGAGAAAAAAAGAAATCTGATGCTTAGTCATGAAGACGGTTTGAATGGACCGGACTCAGACGTTAAGTAAACATGAGAAGATTTGCGACGGACAAAGACGCCACCAGATTAAATACATTTCCACTTTTGAATGGGCGAGCGGGTGTGGATCGGTTCTGACACTTTTGGGGATGTTCTCGTGGTGGTGGAAGTCCGACAATGCTATAAATATTTATTGTTTATCACCGTCTAGCCTACATGACTCTTTTTTTGTGTGGGGTTGGTGGGGTTGGGGGGAGGGGTGTCATTTGTGACATTGTGTCTTTTCATTTCCAGTAAAAAAGTGCGTAAGAGATGATATTTATTTCGCTATCTGTATCTCACTGCAACCGAATCTTAATGGTTAAACTACATAATTCTTTATGTAACAATGTCACCAACGTTAGCAGAGGCTGCTGGTTTCTTGATATAAAATTCCCAAATAACTGCGCTAAATGAGATTCTTACAAATATCCAAATGCGTTTGGTTCATAATATATTTATTGTTTTGTGTTATGGAAATAGACTGAATCTAAGCCAACTTAGATATGACGTTTTTTTTGTTGGTGGGAATAAACAGTTTAATTAAAGTACACCATTATCTCTACACAAAGGAATGTGCGTCTATTTATTTACGTGTTTCGGATATTCGTCATAACTTTAACAAAAGTACATAAATGTAGTCGCGTAGCTAGGGTTGGTGTAACCCGGTGCGGTCCGCATCCCAAGCTACGCCACCACATGAACGTACATTTGATATAACCATTACAGGGGATTATAGGTCAGTTTGTTAGAGAGTCTGACCATTTGATACGAATGTCTATAAGTTAGTCAAATGTCTTATTAATGATACACATGTCTTATTAATGATACAGATGTCTTATTAATGATACACATGTCTAACTAATGATACACATCTCGTGGGATTTGAACTAATATTTTGCAAATTTGGTAGATAGACCGTTATTTTGTTTAATGTAGTTTGATGAGAGCAAGGGCAAAACTATTCATCTCACACAGCAGGAAAGCGAGACCTGCTTGATAGACTTAGTTACTGATGATTTATTTTACGCCAAAGAAAGTAATAAAAACTAGAACAGAAAGAAAAAAAATAAATCGTGTATACTAAGCTTAAGAACTTTCTATTTTCGTGCTTAAAGATACTTGAAAAGGTTTTTAAAAAGTAATTGAAGAGTTTTATTTTTCCATTGTTTTGTTTTCAAATGTTCCTTTTTAAAATAGGGTTTGTCATTTAAATGGCGACCATCTATTAATAGAACATCCGGGCATGCCGTGTGGCAAATCTTATTCAAGATATTAATAAAAACATGATGGTATTCTGTTTGGCCAAACTCACAACAGCTGTCCGGTACTTTCACGTCAATGTGAGCCAGCCTAGATAGAGGGTCTTCTTAACCTGGACGGAAACGGAGTTGACAACTTTATTTGACGAAAGATTTCACAAACGAATTGTTACCGCTGTAAATATGTGGGAATAGCTTGTTAGAGGCTACGTTTTACGAAAAAAAATTCTAAAAATAGTAATATGACGTAATGCTATGTGACGTTTTCCGGTCTTGGAGAGGACAAACCCTAGTGAGAATTAATCACTTCAGGATGAATCTTTGAAACGTGCTTTAGAAGAAAGTTTAATTGGGCATTTATTTATATTAATGTGATTGAGCATATATTTTTACTAACGTATTTGGTCATATATGTAGATTAACGTAATTGGGCTTATATTTATTTTAACGTAATTTGGCATATATTTTTACTAACGTAATTAGGCATATATGTATATTAACGCAATTGGGTATACATGTATATTAACGTAATGGGGCATTTTTTATAGTAACGTAAGGGGCCGCCCATAAGTACGTCACGCTACTTTTGACCATTTTAACCCAAACTGTCACGAATCTCGGCCCCCCTCCCCCCAAGTACGTCACACTTTCGAACAATTTTTTTTTTAAAAATTAACACCTAATTGAAATTTAATCTAAAATACACTTCACTATAAAACTTTATTAAAATATAAAATTTTCACTTAATTTCCACAATCACATTATTAAAATAACTTTAATAGTAGAATAGTTAATTGTCAACAAATGTCACCGTTTTTCATTGAAGCAGAAACTCAATCTAGATTGAATTTGAAAACAAAAATTGCAAAAATAGACTCGACAATTCTATAATACACATCATTCATGTGGTGCGGGGTTTTCCTTCACAATAGGTGAGGTCAAGTTTTAGACAATCTTCCGATTATGCAATCTTTTTACACAGGTGAAGAGGTATATTAAGGAAACTTGACCTCACCAAATGATTAAAGAATAAAAAGGACAGTGATATAATTATGCAGCGAACAACATAGAAATAATAATACTTCAGGCATGACGAAAGCAAGGCTAAACATAAAACTTAAGGCTTCGCAACAGCATCCTAGCGCTCCTAGCGAGAGGAATCGTGAACAACACATTCAGGAGATACGCATTTCATGCTATTTTGTCATTGAACTAACTCAAATGATACACACAGTTTTTTAAAATAATGTTTAAAGCTAATAAATTCCACTAAAAAATAAAATAAATAAATTAAAAGTCAAATTTAAAAAATAAATAAATGCGTCACGTCAGACATGGCCTGACCCCTCTCCCCCCTGTCACAAACTGTCACACTTTCTTACACCCCTCCCCCCTCTGGAGCGTGACGTACTTTATGGACGGCCCCTTATTGGGCATATATTTATATTAACTTAATTGAGCATATTTCTTTTATTAACGTAACTGGGGATATGTATATTAACGTAATTGGGCATATATTTTATATTAACGTCATTGGGCATATATTTTTTTAAACTAATTGGGCGTATATGTATATTAACGTAATCGGACATATATGTATATTAACACAACAGGGCATTTTTGTATATTAACTTAATTTGGCATTTATGTATATTATTCCAATTGGGCATAAATGTAAATTAACGCAATTGGGCATTTATGTATATTAACGCATTTGGGCATTTATGTATATTAACGTAATTGGGCATTAATGTATTATAATTTAATTGGGCATTTATGTTTATTAAAGTAATTGGGCATTTATGTTTATTAACGTAACTGGGCATATATGTATATTAACGTAATTGGGCATATATGTATATTAACGTGATTGGGCATATATGTATATTAACTTGATAGGGCATATATGTATATTATTTCAATGGGGCATATATGTATATTAACGTAATTGGGCATGTATGTATAATAACGCAAGTGGGCATATATGTATATTAAAGTTTAAGTATTCCTAACTCCGGAAGTCAATGTATGTGGATCAACAAACAGCTTTGAATGATCTGAAAGATTTAATGTCCAAACCCTGCCTGACACAAATTAAACACCAAGATGGAACGAGGTTTACTAGCAACTCAAACTACTTCCTGATCCTCTGAGGTGAACTCGTTGGCACCCAGGGTTACCGGAAATTGATTTGGGTGCTCGTCATTGCCAGTGTCTCCTGGGAGAAAGGAGAAGACAAGAGTTTAAGAAAAGAAATAAAATGGCTGAGTTTGTTACAGACTTACACGCCAAGCCTAATAGAACTCATGACTAACAAGCATATCCTAATAGAAGTCATGACTTACATGCCAAACCTAATAGAAGTCATGACTTACATGCCGAACCTAATAGAAGTCATAACTTACTTGCCAAACCTAATAGAAGTAACGAATTACACGCCAGACCTATTAGAAGTCATGACTTACATGCCAGACCTAATAGTAGTGTACTTTTTCCCTATTTCTCCGTTTGAAGAACCGAAATCATAACAAAATTAATTCAGACCATAAATGTTAAATTACAATTTCTGATTTAAAAGTTTTGTTGATGGATGATTGTCTAATGGGACAAATTTATTCTATTCTTAGTCCAAATGGAGAAAAACAAATCTTTCCTCTTAGAGAGTATATTTTGTGTACACATGTACGACTAAAGGTCTGGCTGACTTGTACACACAATAACGTTATGGGGAACAGGTCTGTTTTACAGTTGGTCAAAGCATTACGCACCTGTTGGTGGATTCACTCAAAATTTAAATTATTTGAAGAACTTACTTCGAAGAATAGTTTTTGTAACATTCTTCTTTAAAATAATTACCCAAATACTTACTAAAAGACTAACTAAAAGACTAACTAAAAGACTTACTAAAAGACTTACTAAAAGACTTACTAAAAGACTTACTAAAAGACTTACTAAAAGACTTACTAAAAGACTTACTAAAAGACTTACTAAAAGACTTACTAAAAGACTTACTAAAAGACTTACTAAAAGACTTACTAAAAGACTTACTAAAAGACTTACTAAAAGACTTACTAAAAGACTTACTAAAAGACTTACCAAAAGACTTACTTAAAGTCTTACTAAAAGACTTACTCAAATACATACTAAAAGACTTACTAAAAGACTTACTCAAATACTTGCTAAAATACTTACTAAAAGACTTACTAAAAGACTTACTAAAAGACTTACTCAAATACTTACTAAAATACTTACCAAAATACTTACCTGAAATCCTAGTTCGACTCTCCAATTTCCCAAACATTTACAAGAACTATTCAATGAAAAGATTAAGTTCTCATTAAATTGACCTACAGATCCATATTAATCATAATCTATCTACTACTACAATTGTTGTCTTTAGTTGAATAAATTTGTTATACGTGCTTAAAACAATAGAAATTTGAACATGGCCAATGACGCCACGATCTTCATGTCTATAAATAGCCTACACATACACATTTCACCACATCATTGTTCTTCGAGAATTAGCTGTTTAAGCGAAATGCCAATCAAAAAATATTTACGGAAGTGTATTTTCTTTTCTTTCTTTCTTTCCTTTTTTTTTCTTTTTTGGGGCGCGAGGGGGTGGGGTAGGTGCACTGAGCTCATGTGGCAAAATATGACGATGAACGGGAGATAAGTGGCAAAAAATATTCACCGGTTTTGAACTTCTCATTTTTAAGAAAGCTGCTTTACAAAAATTGGATAAATTGGAAATGTTCATCACGGGGTTTTCTTTTGGCAGATTAATTATATTTTTTTTGGTTCCATTCATCAAGTATCGCTGTAGGAGTATTGAAGCAATTAATTCTACTCTTCTACACCTCAAATATCGCTTTATGAGTACGGAAGCAATTTATTCTTTTGTTCTCTTCATCCAGTATCGCTTTATCAGTATTGAAGGATTTATTCTACTGTTCCATACATCAAATATCGCTTTTTGAGTATTGACGCAGTTAATTCTATTATTCTATTCATCAAGTATCGCTTCTTCAGTATTATGATGGTGGGATCGATCCCAAAATATCTAGACCATATAAAATGAATGTACAGAGCATTGCAATTTTTGAAAAAAAAGTCTTAAACTGGCAAACACACACACATATTTCTTGTTAGTAAAATATTTTACCCCAATCTTCACCCCCCCCCCTTTCCTCATCCCCAACACACACATACACTAGCGTCATCTTCATATACTTTTCCTAGTTAACCAGGGACACTATGTTAACCAAAATTTGACCCTGACATTACCCCAATATTACCCCGACATTACCCCACCCCAATCCATTTGTTATTGGAGTTTGTGAATCAGGGAAAACAATTACCGACCACGAGAAAGTCCGCTACACCGATCTCTTCCACAAGACACTGCTCGTTCTGTTTCTGTAAGCCCAATAAAGTCGCCCCTCATTGATTTAAGCGCGCGCGAGGCAAAGTTATACCAATGTATCGGGCGTTGATGCCTTCCATTTCCTTGCTGGGGTCCCAGGGGGGACAGTGTCGGCTTCGTGGCCAAGATTGAAACGGTGGGTGAGGGGGAGGGGGAGGGATCAAGATATCAAATATTTTTATGCCGCCCTCATCTCTTTCTCCAGCCCTCTCTGGGCGCCATTACAGCCCTTCAATTGTCTTATTATTATGTTTCATTTTGGGCGAATCAAGGAATGAATAAATAGAGAAATACGATTAGGATGGTAACTGTTCCATTTTTTGGGGATAGATTTGATAAAGCCGACAAGTCTGATGAAGTTGTCTCGGCTGAATTATTGATGTTGTGACGGGCTTATTTCCATTTATTATTCTTGGTGGTTTAATGAGTTAGTGAGTAAATAGAAGAAATAGCGCACAACATAGAAACTACAAAAATTGTTAATTTTTTTTTAAAAAATATTTTTTAAATATTTTTTACAAAATCTTTTTAAGATTAAAAAAAAAATAACTGTATATATTTTTTTAAACAAATTTTTTAGTTTTTCTATTTGTGGTGCACAAATAGAAACTACAAATTCTATTTGTGGTGCACAAATAGAAACTACAAATTCTATTTGTGGTGCACAAATAGAAACTACAAATTCTATTTATGGTGCACAACATAGAAACTACAAATTCTATTTGTGGTGCACAAATAGAAACTACAAATTCTATTTGTGGTGCACAAATAGAAACTACAAATTCTATTTGTGGTGCACAACATAGAAACTACAAATTCTATTTGTGGTGCACAAATAGAAACTACAAATTCTATTTGTGGTGCACAACATAGAAACTACAAATTCTATTTGTGGTGCACAACATAGAAACTACAAATTCTATTTGTGGTGCACAAATAGAAACTACAAATTCTATTTGTGGTGCACAAATAGAAACTACAAATTCTATTTGTGGTGCACAACATAGAAACTACAAATTCTATTTGTGGTGCACAAATAGAAACTACAAATTCTATTTGTGGTGAACAACATAGAAACTACAAATTCTATTTGTGGTGCACAACATAGAAACTACAAGTTCTATTTGTGGTGCACAACATAGAAACTACAAATTCTATTTGTGGTTCACAAATAGAAACTACAAATTTTTTTAAGTTAGAGTGATTTTCTTGTTTTTTTTAATTTTAATTTTTAAAATTTTTTAAAAAAATATATACAGTTATTTTTTTTTTAAATCTTAAAAGCTTAAAATTTATTGGCGTAAAAAAAATATTTAAACTTGAATATGATATAATTATATTTCATCTTTTCCGAAATGTTTCACAGACTTGACATCTTTTGCTGACAGGACAACACGTTCTGACATGCCAGCATATACTGAAATTAAATATGTACTGTCATTACAGACGATAAACAAGAAAATCACTCTAACTTAACAACAATCTTTCAGTCCCACATGTCTAGCAATGACCAAATCATACAGTGCCACTGTGTAATGATGATTGGTCAGTCCCACATGTCTAGCAATGACCAAATCATACAGTGCCACTGTGTAATGATGATTGGTCAGTCTCACATGTCTAGCAATGACCAAATCATACAGTGCAGCTGTGTAATGATGATTGGTCAGTCCCACATGTCTAACAATGACCACATCATACAGTGCCGCTGTGTAATGATCATTTATTAGTCTCACATGTCTAACAATGACCAAATCATACAGTGCCGCTGTGTAATGATGATTGGTCAGTCCCACATGTCTAGCAATGACCAAATCATACAGTGCCACTGTGTAATGATGATTGGTCAGTCTCACATGTCTAGCAATGACCAAATCATACAGTGCCACTGTGTAATGATCATTTATTAGTCTCACATGTCTAACAATGACCAAATCATACAGTGCCGCTGTGTAATGATGATTGGTCAGTCCCACATGTCTAGCAATGACCAAATCATACAGTGCCACTGTGTAATGATCATTTATTAGTCCCACATGTCTAGGAATGACCAAATCATACAGTGCCACTGTGTAATGATCATTTATTAGTCCCACATGTCTAACAATGACCAAATCATACAAAGCCACTGTGTAATGATGATTCATCAGTCCCACATGTCTAACAATGACCACATCATACAGTGCCGCTGTGTAATGATGATTCATCAGTCCCACATGTCTAACAATGACCACATCATACAGTGCCGCTGTGTAATGATGATTCATCAGTCCCACATGTCTAACAATGACCACATCATACAGTGCCGCTGTGTAATGATGATTCATCAGTCCCACATGTCTAACAATGACCAAATCATACAGTGCCGCTGTGTAATGGTGATTCGTCAGTCCCACATGTCTAACAATGACTAAATCATAAAGCTGGTCTGTGTAATGGGGATCAATCAGTCCCCTACTATAAGATGTAAAAATAGACCTGGAAGAAAACTTGATTGGTCCGTACATTAATGCATTTTGAGATAACTTATTTTGCCCCAGCTTATATGTAAATCCTATCGGGGGTTAATGTTACACATTACATTCCTTAAAGAACAATGCTGTGATATAGGCAAATATCTCTTCCATTATCTTTGTAAATTTAAATGCTGCACAAATCGCTTTATAACAAATTTTAAGATTCCAAATTATATGTCACATAAACTATCTCTTTATAACAAATGTTAGATTCCAATTTAAATGCTATATAAACTACATCTTTATATCAAATGTTGGATTCCAATTTAAATGTTACTTAAGCCACCTCTTTATGTCAAATGTTAGATTCCAATTTAAATGCTATATAAACTACCTCTTTATATCAATTGTTAGATTCCAATTTAAATGCTATATAAACTACCTCTTTATATCAAATGTTAGATTCCAATTTAAATGCTATATAAACTACCTCTTTATATCAATTGTTAGATTCCAATTTAAATGCTATATAAACTACATCTTTATATCAATTGTTAGATTCCAATTAAAATGCTATATAAACTACCTCTTTATATCAATTGTTAGATTCCAATTTAAATGCTATATAAACTACATCTTTATATCAAATGTTGGATTCCAATTTAAATGTTACTTAAGCCACCTCTTTATGTCAAATGTTAGATTCCAATTTAAATGCTATATAAACTACCTCTTTATATCAATTGTTAGATTCCAATTTAAATGCTATATAAACTACCTCTTTATATCAAATGTTAGATTCCAATTTAAATGCTATATAAACTACCTCTTTATATCAATTGTTAGATTCCAATTTAAATGCTATATAAACTACATCTTTATATCAATTGTTAGATTCCAATTAAAATGCTATATAAACTACCTCTTTATATCAATTGTTAGATTCCAATTTAAATGCTATATAAACTACATCTTTATATCAATTGTTAGATTCCAATTTAAATGCTATATAAACTACCTCTTTATATCAATTGTTAGATTCCAATTTAAATGCTATATAAACTACCTCTTTATATCAAATGTTAGATTCCAATTTAAATGCTATATAAACTACCTCTTTATATCAATTGTTAGATTCCAATTTAAATGCTATATAAACTACATCTTTATATCAATTGTCAGATTCCAATTTAAATGCTATATAAACTACCTCTTTATATCAATTGTTAGATTCCAATTCAAATCATTTATCAACTACCTCTTTATATCAAATGTTAGATTCCAATTTAAATGCTATATAAACTACCTCTTTATATCAACTGTTAGATTCCAATTTAAATGCTATATAAACTACCTCTTTATAATTTATATTAGATTCCAATGGAAACTATCTGACCAATAAATATTATTCTCTTTAAAATCGTCTGAATGTTAAAAATTCAAATAACGTGTAGATGAAGGACATGAAGTTCAGATGAACTGGTTCATTGGATTTGTTATAGCTGATATAGTATTACATTCATAACGTTATGTTGTCGTAGGGAAGGTAATGGGATGTGTCCCGTTTTGACCAGACTGTGACACCCATTGCTGACTCCAGGCGTTGGCATAACTATCTTACACGCACAGCCGTAATGTATACTGTCTAATCCTTATTGTCACCAGGCACGGCCAGTAGTAAGCGAGACACACTGACTGCTTTAACTTTAACCATAAAATAGTTCTACTCTATTTGCCTCGTATAAAAAAAAGAAGGTAAGAATGCAGCAATAAGTTCAGTAAATGTACACTTTTCATGCACCAGTGAAAGCACACTTTTCATGCACCAGTAAAAGCACACTTTTTATGCACCAGTAAATGTGCATTTTTGATGCTCTAGTAAACTTGCACTTTTAGTGTACCAAACGATTCACTGACATCGTTGTGTATAATCTCTAAATTCATTTTTTAAGGAAAAATCGACAACTTTTGAGGTGAAGAGATTATGAAAATTCTTTACCGGAACCAGCCTTGGGCCAGGAGGTTATGACCATGCCAGATTGGGTTGCGATCTATTTTTAAAATTAAAAAAAAAAAGTTTAATATCTTTGTTACACATCGGTACATGTACAGATTTTCCTTAATATAGTAGATTATAATTACATCAATAGTAGTTAGCACTGACTTTTGACAAATCCTTTCACTTCATAAGTGTAAGCTTGAGATTAGAAAAGAAGCTAGTTTTTAACTAAATGTACACATCGCATGAAATCGGGAATTGTATCTGTACCTGTAGTCCGTGGGCTGGATACTGTGGATACTAGTAGATCTTTGCCTGTAGGCCGTGGGCTGGATACTGTGGATAATAGATGTATCTGTGCCTGTAGACCGTTGGCTGGATACTGTGGATACTAGTAGATCTGTGCCTGTAGGCCGTTGGCTGGATAATGTGGATACTAGTAGATCTGTGCCTGTTGGCCGTGGGCTGGATGCCATGAATACTAGATGTATCTGTGGCTGTAGGCCGTGGTCTGGATACTGTATTTTTAAACAAAAACGTACAAGAGAATTCGCCATTTGACCAACGACCTTGAACCAGAGAACTTGAGACCTCCGTGTTTCTGTTCCCTCTGTTCTCTAGTCAATGGGAAGTGGACCAAAGTTTGGTCGTGAAACACAAGGGAAAAATGTGGGAGACGTTGGGAGAACAAATGTGGGAGACGTTGGGAGAAAAGTGGGAGACGTTGGGAGAAAAGTGGGAGACTTTGGGAGAAAAGTGGGAGACGTTGGGAGAAAAGTGGGAGACGTTGGGAGAAAAGTGGGAGACGTTGGGAGAAACCTTTGCTGGGGGTTTGAATCAAATGCCATATTACTAAGTTATAATTTAGCTAAGTCAGTGTAACTCTGGTGTATAGCGGTCAAGAGCTTCGTGCTCAGTAGCGCTTCTGCAGATTGTTTGTCAGGTGTATTGGACAGATGTGTAAGTGCCATATAACATGACGTAACTCTGGTGTATTGGACAGATGTGTAAGTGCCATATGACATGACGTAACTCTGGTGTATTGGACAGATGTGTAAGCTTGTCATCTCATAAGAGAGTCTATATACCAATGCCGTCAACAAAATAGACCATTATTGCTTCATTTGTCATTCCTGAATTTTTCCCCATCTCACGTAGTGTATAATTGTGACCAAAAAGAAAGCTTAAATCTAAAAAGTAACACCAATATTTCAAAATATTTTCTATCTAGTTATGTTTCGATAAAAAATTTATACAAAATGCTTTATAAGTATTGCACAAAGCTGAAGGGAAATAACACAAAAAATAATCAAAAAAAATAATTTCCTTAATAATACATTTTCGGATATTTATCAAGTTGATAAGTGTCCAACATTGTATTTCTGGCTATATATCAAGTTCTTAATTGTCCAACATTGTATTTCTGGCTATATATCAAGTTGTTAACTGTCCAACATTGTATTTCTGGCTATATATCAAGTTGTTAACTGTCCAACATTGTATTTCTGGCTATATATCAAGTTCTTAATTGTCCAACATTGTATTTCTGGCTATATATCAAGTTGTTAACTGTTCAACATTGTATTTCTGGCTATATATCAAGTTGTTAATTGTCCAACATTGTATTTCTGGCTATATATCAAGTTCTTAATTGTCCAACATTGTATTTCTGGTTATATATCAAGTTCTTAATTGTCCAACATTGTATTTCTGGTTATATATCAAGTTCTTAATTGTCCAACATTGTATTTCTGGCTATATATCAAGTTCTTAACTGTCCAACATTGTATTTCTGGCTATATATCAAGTTGTTAACTGTCCAACATTGTATTTCTGGCTATATATCAAGTTCTTAACTGTCCAACATTGTATTTCTGGCTTTATATCAAGTTCTTAATTGTCCAACATTGTATTTCTGGTTATATATAAAATTCTTAATTGTCCAACATTTTCGGATATTTATCAAGTTGTTAACTGTCCAACATTGTATTTCTGGCTATATATCAAGTTGTTAACTGTCCAACATTGTATTTCTGGCTATATATCAAGTTGTTAACTGTCCAACATTGTATTTCTGGTTATATATCAAGTTCTTAATTGTCCAACATTGTATTTCTGGCTATATATCAAGTTCTTAATTGTCCAACATTGTATTTCTGGCTATATATCAAATTCTTAATTGTCCAACATTGTATTTCTGGCTATATATCAAATTCTTAATTGTCCAACATTGTATTTCTGGTTATATATCAAGTTCTTAATTGTCCAACATTGTATTTCTGGCTATATATCAAGTTCTTAATTGTCCAACATTGTATTTCTGGCTATATATCAAGTTGTTAACTGTCCAACATTGTATTTCTGGCTATATATCAAGTTCTTAATTGTCCAACATTGTATTTCTGGCTATTTATCAAGTTGTTAACTGTCCAACATTGTATTTCTGGCTATATATCAAGTTCTTAATTGTCCAACATTTTCGGATATTTATCAAGTTGTTAACTGTCCAACATTGTATTTCTGGTTATATATCAAATTCTTAATTGTCCAACATTTTCGGATATTTATCAAGTTGTTAACTGTCCAACATTGTATTTCTGGCTATATATCAAGTTCTTAATTGTCCAACATTGTATTTCTGGCTATATATCAAATATTTAATTGTCCAACATTGTATTTCTGGCTATATATCAAGTTCTTAATTGTCCAACATTGTATTTCTGGCTATATATCAAATATTTAATTGTCCAACATTGTATTTCTGGCTATATATCAAGTTCTTAGTTGTCCAACATTGTATTTCTGGCTATATATCAAATATTTAATTGTCCGACATTGTATTTCTGGCTATATATCAAGTTGCTAATTGCCCGACATTGTATTGTTTGGTTACCTACCTATGGAGCCACCTATGGAGCTAAGTTTTTATGGAAATTCAACAGCAAAAACAAACTATTTTTTTTTGTGTTGATTTTGACCGTTGTGTATGTCATAATGTTGTGTATGCCACAATGTTGTGTATGTCATAATGAGTCTTGAAGACACCAGTATTACCATGTTCTCTATGGAAACAGGAATCTGAGCATGAGCGTGGAACACACATGATTGACGAGGTATTGACGATACTGGTAGAAATGTTCCATTTTGATGGATAGGCTGATTCAATCGAAGTCTTGTGATAATGGCTTGTCTCTGAGGAGAATCGCTTGGTAGTGGCCGCTACTGTGATACTAAGCCAGTAGAGAGAGAGAGACGTGGTTAGATCAAGGACGAGACGGTGATATGTTCATCAAACAGAGATCTTCAATTTTCTTTGTTTTCTTCGGCCCCTTAGGCAGTCAAGTTTTCCTTGCCAGGACCCTTGATATATCTCGCAGGATAAGTCACAATTGGGGCCACCAGGATGAGCCACCAGTAGGGCCACAAGGATGAGCCACCACGATGAGCCACTAGTAGGGGCACCAGGATGTGCCACCAGGAGGTGCAACCAGGATGAGCCACCAAGATGTGCCACCAGTAGGGCCAACAATATGAGCAACAGTAGGGCCACAAGGATGGGCCACCAGTTGGGCCATCACGATGAGCCACCAGGATGAACCACAAGAATGAACCACCAGTACGGCCACCAGGATGTGCCACCAGGATGTGCCACCAGGATGTGCCACCAGGATGTGCCACCAGGATGTGCCACCAGGATGTACCACCAGGATGTGCCACCAGGATGTGCCACTAAGATGTGCCACCAGTAGAGCCACCAGGATTTGCCACCAGGAGGTGTCACCAGTAGGGCAACAAGATGAGCCAACAGTATTGCCTTCAGGATGAACAATCAGTAGGGCCAACAAGATGAGCACCAGTAGGGCTAATAGGATGAGCACCACCAGGGCCACCAGGATGAGTTAACAGTAGGGCCAACAAGATGAGCCAACAGTAGGGCCAATAGGATGAGCACCACTAGGGCCAATAGGATGAGCACCACTAGGGCCCCCAGGATGAGCTAACAGTAGGGCCAGCAAGATGAGCCAATAGTAGGGCCAATAGGTAGGATGAGCTAACAGTAGGGCCAACAAGATGAACCAACAGTAGGGCCACCAGGATGAGCTAACAGTAGGGCCAACAAGATGAGCACAAGTAGGGCCAATAGGATGAGCACCACTAGGGCCACTAGGATGAGCCACCACACGACATTACAGAGTTTTACGAAACTTGTTATGGTTTATTAAAGATAGTGAACAGAAGATCGTGAAATATAAGGTGTAACAAATTGATGCAATTAGTTAGATTTGAAGAGTGTTTTGGAACACACTTTGTTTAAGATTGCCAAAGTTCAGTAGAGAGAAAATCACATAGGCCTTAAATTAACCTGTAAGTTTCAGCGATCAGCCCTGCACTCATAAGAAGAGATCATAGTGCACCGAGAAGATCATAGAAAACTCAGAAGATCATAGTGCACTGAGAAGATCATAGTCAACTAAGAGGATCATAGTGCAATGAGAAGATCATCGTAAACTCAGAAGATCATAGTTCACTGAGAAGATCATATTGCACTGAGAACATCATAGTAAACTCAGAAGTTCATAGTACACTGAGAAGATCATCGTGCACTGAGAAGATCACAGTGCACTGAGAAGATCACAGTGCACTGAGAAGATCACAGTGCACTGAGAAGATCATTAGTGCACTGAGAAGATCATTAGTGCACTGAGAAGATCATAGTGCACTGAGAAGATCATAGTGCACTGAGAAGATAAAGTGCACGGAGAAGATCATAGTACGCTGACAAGATCATAGTAAACTGAGAAGATCATAGTACAATGAGAAGATCATATTACACTGAGAACAAAATTAATCTTAACCTTGACCTGAGACATTAATAATATTATAAACGCCTTTGATTATAGAAATGTGTCTGATTATAGAAATGTGTCTGATTATAGAAATGTGTCGGATTATAGAAATGTGTCTGATTATAGAAATGTGTCGGATTATTGAAATGTATCTGATTATAGAAATGTGTCTGATTATAGAAATGTGTCTGATTATAGAAATGTGTCTGATTATAGAATTGTGTCTGATTATAGAAATGTGTCTGATTATAGAATTGTGTCTGATTATAGAATTGTGTCTGATTATAGAAATGTGTCTGATCATAGATTTGTGTCTGATTATAGAAATGTGTCTAATTATAGAAATGTGTCGGATTATAAAAATGTGTCTGATTATAGAAATGTGTCTGATCATAGAAATGTGTCTGAGCATAGAATTGTGTCTGATTATAGAAATGTGTCTGATTATAGAAATGTGTCTCATTATAGAAATGTGTCGGATTATAGAAATGTGTCGGATTATAGAAATGTGTCGGATTATAGAAATGTGTTTGATTATAGAAATGTGTTTGATTATAGAAATGTGTCTGATTATAGAACTGTGTCTGATTATAGAACTGTGTCTGATTATAGAACTGTGTCTGATTATAGAAATGTGTCTGATTATAGAAATGTGTCTGATTATAGAAATTTGTCTGATTATAGAAATGTGTCGGATTATAGAAATTTGTCTGATTATAGAAATGTGTCGGATTATAGAAATTTGTCTGATTATAGAAATGTGTCGGATTATAGAGATAGGTCTGATCCTTCTTCTTCTTAGAGTTTTTTAACCGTTACGAGAAATACGCCAAATTAGATGTTGCATTATGTGAAGGCTTGTGGGGGGGGGGCAGTTGTGATAATTGATTGCAAGACAGAAATATTCCGGTAAGTAACAACATGAAGAAAAATAACTAGCTACAAGGGAAGTAATTGATTTCAATTAAATTTAAAAGAAGTTATCACACAGGAAGCTATTTGCTAGTCTTTTTTTAAAAAATAAAATTGCTAAAGAGATATTTTAAAAAATGAACTTCTTCTCTGATACGTTGTCATAAAATGATATTTGCTTTAAGGAAAATTAGATGATTATGAGTATTTATATCTTAACACTATTTAAATTAGCAGCTAATTTATTCACAACAAATTGTTCAGATTCATCATTTGCATAGTTACATATTTGCAGAGATTTCCTTATTTAAGAAGGGCTTAGGAGAGGGCCGTTTCTTCGATTTTCCACCATCTGTCAATATATCCTTGCATGACAACCGTCTGTCAATAAAGTCTTGCATGACAACCGTCTGTCAATATAGCCTTGCATGACTACGAATATTGATTTAACATTATTCAAATCTGACACAATTTTGTTTTTGGAGGAAAGAAGTTCTCTTTGCCCATCCTGAAGAGTTGCCATTGTTCAACTGTGGAATGGTCTGGCATTGCCTCTCTGTGAATAACTCTACCACGGCCTGACTTCTGCTCCTTCACTCCATAGACACATTTTTATTCTCTCTATCCAATCAGCACATCACGACAGTGAGGCGTTGGATGGACAAAAGAAGACCAATCGGGTGTGTGGAGGGGTCTCGACAGTAGGAGACCTATCGGGTGTGTGGAGGGATCTTGAGAGTAGGAGACCTATCGGGTGTGTGGAGGGATATCGATAGTAGGAGACCTATCGGATGTGTGGAGGGGTCTCGAGAGTAGGAGACCTATCGGGTGTGTCGAGGGGTCTCGACAGTAGGAGACCTATCGGGTGTGTGGAGGGGTCTCGAGAGTAGGAGATCTATCGGGTGTGTGGAGGGATCTCGAGAGTAGGAGACCTATCGGGTGTGTGGAGGGCTCTCGACAGTAGGAGACCTATCGGGTGTGTGGAGGGGTCTCGACAGTAGGAGACCTATCGGGTGTGTGGAGGGGTCTCGACAGTAGGAGACCTATCGGGTGTGCGGAGGGGTATCGAGAGTAGGATACCTATCGGGTGTGCGGAGGGGTCTCGAGAGTAGGAGACCTATCGGGTGTGTGGAGGGGTCTCGAGAGTAGGAGACCTATCGGGTGTGTGGAGGGGTCTCGAGAGTAGGAGACCTATCGGGTGTGTGGAGGGGTCTCGAGAGTAGGAGACCTATCGGGTGTGTGGAGGGGTCTCGAGAGTAGGAGACCTATCGGGTGTGTGGAGGGGTCTCGAGAGTAGGAGACCTATCGGGTGTGCGGAGGGGTCTCGAGAGTAGGAGACCTATCGGGTGTGTGGAGGGATCTCGAGAGTAGGAGACCTATCGGGTGTGTTTAGGGGTCTCGACAGTAGGAGACCTATCGGGTGTGTGGAGGGGTCTCGACAGTAGGAGACCTATCGGGTGTGTGGAGGGGTCTCGAGAGTAGGAGACCTATCGGGTGTGTGGAGGGGTCTCGAGAGTAGGAGACCTATCGGGTGTGTGGAGGGGTCTCAACAGTGAGAGACCTATCGGGTGTGTGGAGGAGTCTCGACAGTAGGAGACCTATCGGGTGAGGTGTCTCTAAACGTTAGGTCTAACACACTGTTAAAAAGATCAACAATCAAATTAGACAATTCAGCAGAGACTTGAGGCAGCATTAATTTTAAATTGAATTATGTTTTTAAAAATTTTTGTCCTTTGCGGTATGCAAGAATAAGACAGCGCACAATAAGAATAAGATAGAACAGAATTGATGCTATATAAGAATAAGACAGCACACAATTTAGGATATACAAGAATAAGATAGCCTAGAATTTATTATATATAAGAATAAGACAGAACAGAATCGATGCTATTCAAGAATAAAATAGCGTAGAATTTATTATATATAAGAATAAGTCAGCACAGAATCGATGCTATTCAAGAATAAGATAGCGTAGAATTTATTATATATAAGAAAAAGTCAGCACAGAATCGATGCTATTCAAGAATAAGATAGCGTAGAATTTATTATATATAAGAATAAGTCAGCACAGAATCGATGCTATTCAAGAATAAAATAGCGTAGAATTTATTATATATAAGAATAAGTCAGCACAGAATCGATGCTATTCAAGAATAAGATAGTGTAGAATTTATTATATATAAGAATAAGTCAGCACAGAATCGATGCTATTCAAGAATAAGATAGTGTAGAATTTATTATATATAAGAATAAGACAGCACAGAATCGATGCTATTCAAGAATAAGGCAGCACAGAATCGATGCTATTCAAGAATAAGGCAGCACCCCAAATTTTCCGCGAAGTCTGTGTGAGGAAATGTATCAAGTGGAAACTTATGGGCCGATGTAAATTGCCAGACACTGTTCCAAATGTCACACTTAAAAGTGGCATTCGGAGGACAGTGCCAGACACTGTTCCAAATGTCACACTTAAATAGCAGCATGCACTTTAAGCTACATTATCCATTTATCCTACAAAGATTCTTATTAAATATGAAAGAAAGGGGAGAAAGAAATGAACTATCTACCTTCTAATGAACCCAATTCACCGGGAAAATTCAAATCGCAAAAGTACTTGAACTTTTCACAATTATAATCGCTCGTTAACTTAACTTATGCTTCTAGTTCGCATATTTTTAGCCTTACATTGAATCTAAACTAATCATTATAAACTAATCATTATACACTAATCATTATACACTAATAATACACTAATCTTTTACATTAAGTTTGCAAATCAAGAAGTTTACATTTCTGAAGAATTTACAAGGAAAACAATTTTTGTTTCTGCCTCCCACTTTCATGATAAATAATTTTCAATACTAAACTAACAACCAAACCGATGTGGGAAATCTGTAATACTAAACTAAAAGTACAACCAATTTGGGCAATCTTCAATACTAAACTAATAGTACAATCAATTTGGGCAATCTTCAATACTAAACTAATAGTACAATCAATTTGGGCAATCTGCAATACTAAACTAATAGTAAAATCAATTTGGGCAATCTGCAATACTAAACTAATAGTACAATCAATTTGGGCAATCTGCAATACTAAACTAATAGTACAATCAATTTGGGTAATCTTCAATACTAAAATAATAGTACAATCAATTTGGGAAATCTGCAATAATAAACTAACAGTACAATCAATTTGGGCAATCTTCAATACTAAACTAACAGTACAATCAATTTGGGCAATCTGCAATACTAAACTAATAGTACAATCAATTTGGGCAATCTGCAATACTAAACTAATAGTACAATCAATTTGGGCAATCTGCAATACTAAACCAATAGTACAATCAATTTGGGCAATCTTCAATACAAAACTAATAGTACAATCAATTTGGGCAATCTTCAATACTAAACTAATAGTACAATCAATTTGGGCAATCTTCAATACTAAACTAATAGTACAATCAATTTGGGCAATCTGCAATACTAAACTAATAGTACAATCAATTTGGGCAATCTGCAATACTAAACTAATAGTACAATCAATTTGGGCAATCTTCAATACTAAACTAATAGTACAATCAATTTGGGCAATCTGCAATACTAAACTAATAGTACAATCAATTTGGGCAATCTGCAATACTAAACTAATAGTACAATCAATTTGGGCAATCTTCAATACTAAACTAATAGTACAATCAATTTGGGCAATCTGCAATACTAAACTAATAGTACAATCAATTTGGGCAATCTGCAATACTAAACTAATAGTACAATCAATTTGGGCAATCTTCAATACTAAACTAATAGTACAATCAATTTGGGCAATCTGCAATACTAAACTAATAGTACAATCAATTTGGGCAATCTGCAATACTAAACTAATAGTACAATCAATTTGGGCAATCTGCAATACTAAACTAATAGTACAATCAATTTGGGCAATCTGCAATACTAAACTAATAGTACAATCAATTTGGGCAATCTGCAATACTAAACTAATAGTACAATCAATTTGGGCAATCTGCAATACTAAACTAATAGTACACTCAATTTTGACTTCGATGCAGTGCTACTGCTTACAAGTACATGTACATCATTTATAATCCCATCAACAATGTCGCAGACACCACTACGTTATGTCCAGGCGTGATCTAAAATGTTCTGATATCTGCATCAGCTATAACTGCACGGAGCAGCCTCCGAGCATCAAGCCACGCTAAATTAGACATGGGATGCCACACAAATGTCTTTATTTGCAGATTCCATCGCGCCTCACAAATTGTCCACTTTTATTATATATAAAAGTTTCTCTCTTTTTGGCTCTGGCTCTTCGAAAAAAAAATTGTGATACATTTTACTGGGCAGGCAAAAAAATCAATGTTGGGCAAGTGTCTACGTTAAACATTTATTAAGTATGCAGACTTGTTGGTGCATAAAAGGAAATGACCAGGAAGAAATATCTTCTGAGAAAAAAAAAAGAGAAAAAAAAGGCCTCGCGGATGGATATGAAGGCAAGTAAATTAACTTCTCTGACAAATATTTGGGGAAGGGGAGTTAATATTGGCTTTTGACCAGCCGTCCGCTTTGTGATATCTTATTATGCTGAATACACAGTCGCGGGATGGTCAGCGCTTGCGCTCAAAGAAAAAAAATAAATGGACCATTGTCGTCGGCACGACTTTGGTGAATATCTGGCTTGGAGATTATTGGGCTGCGTGGGTCTGACCCTTGACCACTGCACTTATGTCGCCTGGTCAGGTCATCTTTATTTTCAAAAGAAAAGCATTTCGTTTCTCAATGCTAAATAACTTTCTATCTGTCTTCTTTCTTTTGTCCCTCTACTGTATACAAGAAACATAACTTTCTATCTGTCTTCTATCTTCTGTCTTCTGTCTCTCTAGTGTATACGAAAAACATACCTTTCTATCTGTCTTCTATCTTCTATATCTCTAGTGTATACGAAAAACATGCCTGTCTATCTGTCTTCTATCTTCTGTCCCTTGACTGTATACCAGAAGAATGGTGTCCACTCCTATGGATGTGTTTGAGATTAAACAAGTTTAAGATATAATTTGATGGCCAAACATTTTTAAAACTATTTATTGATGATTTAAAAAAAAAATTATGAACAGAATTATGGAAAATTAAAGGATACACAATTAATTCAATTCGTCATATTTGAAGGGAATTTTGAACATGATTTGTTTAAGATTGTCAATCAAAATCCAACAGCCCTGCATTGATGCGACTGTTTTGATAGTAGTAAGTATCAGTGAGCAGCCCTGCAGTGATGCGACTGTTTTGATAGTAGTAAGTATCAGTGAGCAGCCATGTACTCACTAATGCCTTAGAGGTTTCATTGACATTTCTCTCCGACCAGTAACCTGTTCTATTTTTTTTTCAGACCACATTTGTTGTTTTTACACACACTCACTTTCTTGGCAGCACTTGTCAGGACTATGACTTTCTTGGCCACACTGGTCAGGACAATGACTTTCTTGGCCACACTGGTCAGGACAATGACTTTATTGGCCCCACTTGTCAGGACAATGACTTTCTTGGCCACACTGGTCAGGACAATGACTTTCTTGGCCCCACTTGTCAGGACAATGACTTTCTTGGCCACACTGGTCAGGACAATGACTTTCTTGGCCACACTGGTCAGGACTATGACTTTATTGGCCCCACTGGTCAGGACAATGACTTTATTGGCAAAAACATAACCAAACCGTCTGTGTCGGAGAACGACTTCAATTATCTGTTTATCCTCACAGGAGAAGCCGTCGTTGTGAATGCTGACCTCAGCTTACGCTCAATGGGGCCGATTTCAGAGCTGGACATGGTAAGTCTCAGGCATGTTCAGCTTACGCTCAATGGGGCCGATTTCAGAGCTGGACATGGTAAGTCTCAGCGATGTTCAGCTTACGCTCAATGGGGCCGATTTCAGAGCTGGACATGGTAAGTCTCAGCGATGTTCAGCTTACGCTCAATGGGGCCGATTTCAGAGCTGGACATGGTAAGTCTCAGGGATGTTCAACAAACAGCTTAACGGGGTCGATTTCAGAGCTGGATACGGTCTCAGGGATGTTCTACAAACAGCTTAACGGGGTCGATTTCAGAGCTGGATATGGTCTCAGGGATGTTCAACAAACAGCTTAACGGGGTCGATTTCAGAGCTGGATATGGTCTCAGGGATGTTCTACAAACAGCTTAACGGGGTCGATTTCAGAGCTTGATATGGTCTCAGGGATGTTCTACAAACAGCTTAACGGGGTCGATTTCAGAGCTGGATATGGTCTCAGGGATGTTCAACAAACAGCTTAACGGGGCCGATTTCAGAGCTGGATATGGTCTCAGGGATGTTCAACAAACAGCTTAACGGGGTCGATTTCAGAGCTGGATATGGTCTCAGGGATGTTCAACAAACAGCTTAACGGGGTCGATTTCAGAGCTGGATATGGTCTCAGGGATGTGCAGCTTTCGGCTCGCGGGACACATGCGGTCCGCTGAAACAGTTAATTTGAACCGCAAGGGGCATAACTTATTTTTTTGTCATAACTTATTTCAATCACAGTGTAACATTGTCAAACTGCTTTAAAAAATTATCACAGCAAATAAAAAGTATTCTACAACCTACTATCGTATGTTGAAAGTAGACACTGTACTCTCTGGAGAAAATATATAAGAGTACATAAGCCTAGTGATTTCCAAACATAATGATGTATTTGCGCTTATACACATGATTGGCCTAACAATATCAGTTCACTTGGAGTACACCTGCTCAAATATCCACTTTACATGTGGCGATGATGTTCATTGGCAGCTTTCTTGGTTTTCAAAACTTTACATTAATTTACCTTAGGCTGAATCTTTAACATTGTGCTTGTATCTCGAACCCATCTTAAAAATGATTCCAAATTTTTGCTGAAAATGTTTATATATGCGAATATTAAAGAGAGGCTTTTTGTTGACCTATTGACTTTAGACTCTTGTTTTCATGTACACTTTAGACTGCTATTTTCATTTACGGATTTACACTTTAGACTGCCATTTTCATTTACAGAATTACGCTTTAGACTGCTCTTTTCATTTACAGATTTACACCTTAGACTGTTATTTCCGACAACGCTGGCTGGACAGGCGGCTGGCGATGAATGTTTCACTAGAAAACCTGACCCTTGGGATCAAAATACTGGAGCGAATTTGGCACCCTGACACCGTGTTCTACAACGGTCAGAAGAGCTACCTCCACGCCATTACATCATACAATCGATTCTTACGCATAGGAGCTAATGGGACAGTTCTGTTTTCTCAAAGGTAAAAGCTACACATAGTGGCTAATGGGACAGTTCTGTTTTCCACAAAGGTATAAGTTACACATAGGGGCTAATGGGACAGTTCTGTTTTCAAAAAGGCAAAAGTTACGCATAGGGGCTAATGGGACAGTTCTGTTTTCACAAAGGTAAAAGTTACACATAGGGGCTAATGGGACAGTTCTGTTGTCACAAAGGTAAAAGTTACACATAGGAGCTAATGGGACAGTTCTTTTGTCACAAAGTTAAAATTTACACATGTGTACATCAGATTGGTACGCTCAAACATCTCTTGCGGTGAGCTCTTAAAACCTTCTTTAATTTATACTTCTCCATTAACATGTGTTTAAACACAGACAGAATAGAAACTCTTTTGTTGCACATTAAGATGAACAAAACCCCCAACATTTTGAACATAAATTGTCCTTAATAAGAAATAGTTAAATAAAATATAACTAATTCCAACATATCATTTTGTACTATACGACCGTAGAGTAAATCTAAAAGTAAGCTAGTGTTGGTTCAACATGAGATGTTTCAAAATACAATGTACTAATACCTACATGAACTCAGTAGGAAATACATTGTGATGTTAAAAATCCAAGGGGTGCTTCTGGGAAGTACAGGGCAATGCTAAAAATCACTGTGGAGTTACTCCATCACAACTGACGTCCGGAAACTTCACCCTCGGCTGTTAGGTAATTATTGATCTACTTCATGCATTACATTTTCTCTCTTTCTCTCTCAGACTTACAATCCAAGCTACTTGTCGGATGCATCTGGAAAATTTCCCAATGGACATTCAGCATTGTCCCCTCATGTTTGGCAGTTGTAAGGATACTATTGTTGGTGTTGTTGTTGTTGTTGCTGATGCTGCTGCTGCTGCTGCTACTACTACTACTACTACTACTACTACTACTACTACTACTACTACTACTACTACTACTACTACTACTACTACTACTATTGATTAAAAAGTTGTTGGTTTTTTTTTTTAATTTTAATTCCTGGTGTTGTGAGTTCTTCCGTTGGATAACTGTGTATAAATAGTTACACTGTGCACTTTTGGCCAAGAGACTTAAAAAAACCCACAATATTTCTTACTACTACTACTACTACTACTACTACTACTTCTATTGATTAAAAAGTTGTTGGTTTTTTTTTTTAATTTTAATTCCTGGTGATGTGAGTTCTTCCGTTGGATAACTGTGTATAAATAGTTACACTGTGCACTTTTGGCCAAGAGACTTAAAAAAACCCACAATATTTCAACTTTAAAAAAAAAAAAGAAGTCTTTTCTCCGTCACCAAGTACCCATTGCCTCTCTACTCACTCCAAGTTCAAATTGGATTTTGAAGTAGTTTGGAAGGAGCGATTGCTGACGTTTCTAGTATGTGCTTGGGTCACCATGTCACCATTCATACCCCCCCCCCCCCATTCATGTCACCAATGGTGGCGACATTCATGTTATTTGAACCTCAACCCAGACCCAGTCAATCGAAAGTAAAAAAAAATGAGGCCGGGGGTGGGGGGTGGGGGAGGAATGGAGTATTCTGAACCGATTGAATCTCGTTAGATATCGAATACGTCATCATGATATAGATGTTATGAAATGTGACCACTGAACACTTTCAGGTCTGGTTTTCTCATACGATTTTTGTTGACCTTAATATATGTTTGGAGCGACTGTTTGTCATGAGTAGTGACGTGAATAGAATCATACTAAAACATGGATCCGTCATACTAAAACATGCATCAGGCATACTAAAACATGGATCAGTCATACTAAAACATGGATCAGTCATACCAAAACATGGATCAGTCATACTAAAACATGGATCGGGCATACTAAAACATGGATCAGGCATACTAAAACATGGATCAGGCATACTAAAACATGGATCAGGCATACTAAAACATGGATCAGGCATACTAAAACATGGATCAGTCATACTAAAACATGGATCAGGCATACTAAAACATGGATCAGGCATACTAAAACATGGATCAGGCATACTAAAACATGGATCAGGCATACTAAAACATGGATCAGTCATACTAAAACATGGATCAGTCATACTAAACATGGATCAGTCATACTAAACATGGATCAGTCATACTAAACATGGATCAGTCATACTAAAACATGGATCAGTCATACTAAAACATGGATCATTAAATTATACAATATTAATCTCAGTTCTTTTTATAAAAAATATCTTGAACACATTATTTCAGTGACACCGGTTACAAAGTTGTATCTTATTCCGAGAAGTGGTCTACACATTATAAATAAAGGTTGTAGATCTGGCTTTATAGATAGCGCTAAAGACTCAAGAAACATTCAGCAGACATTGTAAATGCCGAACACTGCATCAGAGAAACGCTACGTACAAGAGCGACTGTTGGTGTACATTACTGACATGATTTTGACGGGCTAGAAAATCAATGGATCTTCTTATGACTTATTTTATTGGTGTGCACCAGAGAGAAACAAACCCTATGGTGTTTCCATGTCGGTTGTGATGGTGGAGTTGCGGTATGTAATGGTGGCGTTGTGGTATGTAATGGTGGCGTTGTAATATGAAATGGCAGCGTTGTAGTATGTAATGGTAGAGTTGTGGTATGAAATGGTGGAGTTGTGGTATGTAATGGTGGAGTTGTAGTATGTAATGGTGGCGTTGTATTATGTAATTGTGGAGTTGTAGTATGTAATGGTGGCATTGCAGTATGTGATGGTGGAATTTAGGTATGCAATGGTGGAGTTGTGGTATGTGATGATGGCGTTGCAGTATATAATGGTAGAGATGTTAAATGTAATGGCAGAGTTGTAGTATGTAATGATAGAATTGTAGTATGTAATGGTAGAGTTTAAAGATCTAATGGTGGCTTTGTAGTATGTAATGGTGGCTTTGTAGTATTTAATGGTGGAGTATTATTTAGTATGGTTTTATTTCGTTTCAGTTACTGTTTATTATCGAATTTACCGTAAGATCTCTATCTGTAACATGTCTAGCTGCTCTATCAGTCACATCTCTGTCTCTTCCAGTTGCCTACTCAATCGATGACGTCGTGTACAAGTGGAGGTATGGACAGAAAGGATCCATTGAGCTGGCTCCTGACCTACGTCTGTCTCAATTTGACCTTGTTGGCTTCCCTTTGACCAATTACACCGGACTAGTCAGGGGAGGTAAGAAAGTTATGCAATGAAGGGGTGGTAAGAAAGTTATGCAATCAAGGGGTGGTAAGAAAACTGATTTTTGTAAAAATACGTATCGTCATAGCAAAGTAGTTGAAAGATCGAGCTGTACATTGAGTGCACACATTGGATAGATTATGCCGCGTATCATTAGAGCAAAGTAGTTGAAAGATCGAGCTGTGCATTGAGTGAGCTGTGCATTGAGAGAGCTGTACATTGAGTGCACGCATTGGATAGATTCTGCTCTTGAAAGTTGCATGTAAAAACGCTAGTGTGTCAATGACTAGGGAATAAAATTTAGTAGACTATTTATAGATTCCTTACTCTCTTATGCAAAACAATTTCAAAACGTCACTTTCTATTTACGTACCAATGTATTTCGGTACATGTATAATGTATAATTATTATTAAAGCTTCCTAATATTGTTCTATTGACACAATTTATTCGTGTCTTATTAATCTATTTTAAAGCTTTATTGCAGTCCAACACTTTTTATAATTAGCTATTTATGCCTACTGATTTCGTATTATAGTCTTGAAGTTCCCTATTTATGACACTTGACTTCCGAGTTATGAAGTTCCCTATATATGACAACTGAATTCCCAGTCTTGAATTTCCCTATTTATGCCAACTGATTTCGTATTATAGTCTTGAAGTTACCTATTTATGACAATTGACTTCCTAGTTATGAAGTTCCCTATATATGCCTACCGACATCATAACCTTGAAGTTCCATATTTATGACAACTTACTTCCTAGTTACGAAGTTCCCTATTTATGACAACTGAATTCCCAGTCTTGAAGTTCCCTATTTATGACAACTGACTTCCTTGTTGTGAAGTTCCCTATTTATGACAACTGACTTCCTAGTAATGAAGTTCCCTATTTATGACAACTGACTTCCTAGTAATGAAGTTCCCTATTTATGACAAATGACTTCCTAGTAATGATGTTCCCTATTTATGACAACTGACTTCCTAGTAATGAAGTTCCCTATTTATGACAACTGACTTCCTAGTAATGAAGTTCCCTATTTATGACAACTGACTTCCTAGTAATGAAGTTACATATTTATGACAACTGACTTCCAACTTATTGAAAGTCCAGGCGGCACTTTACAGCAAGACATAATTGTCCAATAAATAACCAACATGTCCATGCAAGTATTGGACCTTTGATGCGTAAAGGCGAAATATCCACATCTATTTTTAGCCATATTAAATTGTACGTCTTAAAATGTACAAAGCATTAAAAATGCTGGGATAAGGCACCATAGGTTCTTAGCATTCAGTATTACGTCGAAAGTGAAGAACCTGATTGTCTCTCCTGTATATCTGCCTATGTCTCACACATTGCACCCCCTACCCTTTGTATATCTCCCTATATCTCACACATTGCCCCCTTTGTATATCTCCCTATATCTCACACATTGCCCCATTTGTATATCTCCCTATATCTCACACATTGCCCCCTTTGTATATCTCCCTATGTCTCACACATTGCCCCCTTTGTATATCTCCCTATATCTCACACATTGCCCCCTTTGTATATCTCCGTATATCTCACACATTGCCCCCCTTGTATATCTCCCTATGTCTCAGACATGCAACGACTATTTCTCCCCTATTTGCCCCCCCCCACCTCCTTTATATTTCTCCGGTAATGAGCACCCCCTCCCCCTTCTGCCCCCACCCCGAATAGCTCAAATACGTAACGAGCGTGGCAAGGGCTGTGCTTTCTTATTCAATTCCATAGATCAATAATACGAGAATTCCATTCAATAAAGACGTCAAATTTTTTAAGTCGAAGTTATCATGCGTAGGCGATTGATACAAACGACATCATCACGCCACTGCACCAGACACAATATCCATGGGGTCATACCACTATTGATAAGTGCACTTGTGCACATGGTAATGTAGAAAATAATGGGGATCTCAGTGCTAAATGTGACGTAACTAATTCACAGAACACGGCTAGGGCTCGTTTCGTGATCACTAAATTTAATAAAATGGCTCGTAGGAGCTCTTTCTTCAAGTGAAGCAAAAGCTCGTTCTAACATCTCGCATGTGAGAAGTCGCTTTACAACTCACTCCACTCATGACGTCATCGACTGTCACTATTATCGACACAATGAATAACCGCTAAGAAAGTCTAGGTTCACGTCAGTCCAAACATTACAATTCAAATGTAGGTATCCATTGAAAATAACATGCTCAAATAGAAGCCATTTACATGTCCCGAGTTTGAATATTCTTAAGGGTCGAAACGAATTTAAGAGAATTCATTTCCGTAGCTCATTATTACATTTTAGCTCATTATTAGATCATTCAGCTCATTAAGCATGTTAAGCCCATTATCAAATTATTTAGCTCATCATTATAATGTTCAGCTCAGTATTATATTGTTTAGGACATTATTACATTATTTAGTTCATTATTACATTATTTAGCTCATTATTACATTGTTTAGCTCAGTATTGTATTGTTTAGTTCATTATTACATTATTTAGTTCATTTTACATAGTTTAGCTCATTTTTACATTGTTTAGCTCAGTATTATATTGTTTAGTTCATTATTACATTATTTAGTTCATTTTACATAGTTTAGCTCATTTTTACATTGTTTAGCTCAGTATTATATTGTTTAGTTCATTATTACATTATTTAGTTCATTTTACATAGTTTAGCTCATCATTGCATTGTTTAGCTCAGTATTATATTGTTTAGTTCATTATTACATTATTTAGTTCATTATTACATAGTATAGCTCATTATTACATTGTTTAGCCCATTATTACATTTTTAGCTCATTATTACATTATTTAGCTCATCATTACATTATTTAGCTCATTATTACATTATTTAGCTCATTATTACATTATTTAGCTCATTATTACATTATTTAGCTCATTATTACATTATTTAGCTCATTATTACATTGTGATGTTTAAGAATCCCGCCATTCTTTCATTTAGACTCTGTGAAGGTCATTATTAAATTGTTTGTTAAACTAATTATTACATGATTTAGCTCATTATTATATTATGATGGTTAAGAATCCCAGCAAGGCTTTCATTCCGTCTCACTGAAGCTCAGTTTCTGGGTTGGGGGGGGGGATCTGACGTAGCGAAAAGGTTTCTGATCTAAAAATGTTCGAAGCTGTTGGGGTTTACGACGCTACATTGAACAGCAGACATGTCGCAGACATTTACGGACGGGCTTCCCGCCCGGAAATGGGGGTGGAGGGGGTGTAGCGAAAAGGTTTCTGATCTAAAAATGTTCGAAGCTGTTGGGGTTTACGACGCTACATTGAACAGCAGACATGTCGCAGACATTTACGGACGGGCATCCCGCCCGGAAATGGGGGTGGAGGGGGGGGGGGCACGTGATTCTGGCTTATTGACATCGTAAAATCTCGGCTTTTCTCGTGGATGGAAGACAAAAAATGGAACTTAAGAGATCCCTTGCCTTCATCTTAGATTTAATGTTTAAAAAAATCAAGAGCTTGATATAAAAGTGGGATTCATAGAATGAAAGAGGACATTCAGAAATAGGACATTCAGAAATAGGACATTCAGAAATAGGACATTCAGAAATAGGACATTCAGAAATAAGACATTCAGAAATAAGACATTCAGAAATAAGACATTCAGAAATAAGACATTCAGAAAAAGGACATTCAGAAATAGGACATTCTGAAAAAGATGATTCATAATTATTATTTTTCAGAAATAGATCACATTTCCACAGATATCTCTTTTGATTATTATATTTTTTGGTTTGTTTTTATTAATTTATTATACTTCAGATTTGTTACAGATTAACTGCTCTACAGATTTTCTGAACTATTTCCTTGCGCTTGACTTGTAATAATTACTTTTTACCAATAAATGTAATAAATAAGTAAATGTTTTCTTCCTCAGCAATGCACTCTGTCCTCTGCGTGACCTTTAAACTAAGCCGGCATGCCGGATATTTCCTCATCAACCTCTACCTCCCTTGTTGTCTCCTGGTTGTCCTCTCCTGGGTATCCTTCTGGATTAACCGCGAGGCTACAGCTGACCGGATAGCCCTAGGTAAATATCCGGACTAGGATTTTGCTAGATTTGATTATCCTATTTGTTACCAGACATTTAGTATTTGCTTCAGGCTTTTTCAACTTATCCTAGATTGGAGCTAGACATTCAATGTATCCTACATTGAGCTAGACATTCAACTTATCCTAGATTGAGCTAGACATTCAACTTATCCTAGATTGAGCTAGACATCGTCTTTAAGACTGAGGTAGAATTAACTTGTAACATGCAAAATTGGCGTCCGAATTGTTCTTTTTCCCCCAATGGAACGAAACAGTCAACAGACTCCAGAATGCATAGATTACTTAAACACAACTCAAACCCTGTAAAATAATCCACCAGGTTCTAAGACTGCACTAACCCTCTGTACCACTCCACCAGGTTCTATGACTGCACTAACCCTCTGTACCACTCCACCAGGTTCTAAGACTGCACTAACCCTCTAAAACACTCCACCAGGTTCTAAGACTGCACTAACCCTCTGTACCACTCCACCAGGTTCTAAGACTGCACTAACCCTTTAAACCACTCCACCAGGTTCTATGACTGTGTTGACTCTCTGTACCACTCCACCAGGTTCTATGACTGTGTTGACTCTCTGTACCACTCCACCAGGTTCTATGACTGCACTAACCCTCTAAAACACTCCACCAGGTTCTAAGACTGCACTAACCCTCTAAACCACTCCACCAGGTTCTATGACTGCACTAACCCTCTAAAACACTCCACCAGGTTCTAAGACTGCACTAACCCTCTGTACCACTCCACCAGGTTCTATGACTGCACTAACCCTCTAAACCACTCCACCAGGTTCTATGACGGTGTTGACGATGACCATACTGGGCATAGAGAACAAGAGCCAGTTGCCCAAAGTGTCCTACATCACTGCCCTGGATGTGTACGTGGCCCTCTGCTTTGTGTTTGCCATCGCGACCACCCTGGAGTTCGCTGTGGTCCATTACTTCACCAAGTACGGCACGGGGGAACCGCTCATGCTCTCAAGCGATGACGACAGCTCTGTGGACGAGGTCATTCAAGAAGCATTTCTTCTCTTTCTATTTTTGGTGGTTGGTTTGTTGTTTTTAAAAAAAAATATATTTTTAAAAATGTTTTATGCTAGTGGTTCTCAAACTTCCTATGCTGCCACCCTTCAATACAATTCCTCATGTTGTGGTGACCCCCTTACCATAGAATTACGTCATAAATATGTGTTTTCCCATGGTCTTAGGCGACCCCTGTGTAAGGGTTGTTCGACCTCAAAAGGGGTCACGACCCACAGGTTGAGAACCGTTATTTTAGGCAATAATATCTGTCTTAAGCCTGTGTTAGACCAAAATATCTTGTGATACTTGAGTTTGAATGACACTTCCTTACATTGGATGTATTGGTAAGAGTTAAATTTCTTTAAAATGACAATGGAATGTTACAACGGACAAGTACTGTGGCAGTCATTCAATCAACATGTCCCACGCCAAACGATGCCTTCAAATGTATTTGTTTTGTAAAATCTTTTATCTTAAAACACAAAACATTTGACCCAGAGACGACATGTTTACGATATCGCCGTGGTCTCGAACTGCCGAAAAAGGCAACTATAAATCAGCTGAGTGGTGTCTTGAGTTAAGCTCTGTTTATCTGAAGACAATTGTGACGTGTGGAGCTTAATCAGCATTTACACTTCCGAATAATCAGATGGGATTTCTCAGAAAGCGCTGAATGGCTGAGAGCAATTTTAAACTGAACTGGAGGTTCAGTAGGCACCCTTGGTTAAGTGCTTTCTTTTTTTCACTATGTGAAGTTGCTCCATTACATATGCACCAGGTGAAAACACCTCTATATATTCACATTTAATGTCTCACGGGGAACATTTCTAGGCTGCTACCACTCATCTCCCACCTATAAGCTCCAGCCTCTAAGCTCCCACCTCTACGCTCCCATCTATAAGCTCCAAACTCTAAGTTACAACCTGTAAGCTCCAACCTGTAAGCTCCAACCTATAAGCTCCCACCTCTAAGCTCCCACATCTAAGCTCCCATCTCATTTATTGCACTACTTGCACGTCACTAACTTGGATAAACAAAATATTTTTTTAATGTTTGAAGCTGGGTGGTGAGATTAAACTACGTACCGGGTACAACTAAAACAGAGCACTTATCATTATCTTATTAGTGCTGGACCTCGGTACAACTAAGACAGAGCACTTATCATTATCTCATTAGTGCTTTACCTCAGTATAACTATGATAGAGCACTCACCATTATCTTATTAGTGCTTGACCTCGGTACGACTATGATAGAGCACTTACCATTATCTCATTAGTGCTGGACCTCGGTACAACTTTGATAGAGCACTTACCATTATCTCATTAGTGCTGGACCTCGGTACAACTATGATAGAGCACTTACCATTATCTCATTACTGCTGGACCTCGGTACAACTATGATAGAACACTTATCATTATCTGATTAGTGCTGGACATCGGTACCACTATGATAGAGCACTTACCTTCATCTTATGGTGCTTGACCTCGGTACGACTATGATAGAGCACTTACCATTATCTTATTAGTGCTTGAGCTCAGTACCACTATGATAAATCACTTACCATTATCTCATTAGTCCTTGACCTTCCCAGAAAATGGCTGCCATTAATTACTTCTTCCCTACCCGAACAATGAAAGATTTATGAGTTATGACGTCCTAATTACCCTTGTTGGGGTGGTAACACAATCCTTCATACCCTTACTACACACTGCAGTTGACACATTAGTGTGTCAGGACACACAGTTTGGAAAGCGTTGCTTGATACGCAACAGTAAATTTTAATTTAACGAACTCAAATATTTTAAACTTTTTTTTGTTTTTCATTTAGAAGAAACTTTTATTCCGTGTTGAAAGTAAACGATAAATTGTAATCATTTTCCATTTCAGAGTCAAATATAGATTTGAAGAATAAGTTTCATAATTTTTTTGTGTGGATAGGATTCACAGAACTGTTTAAAATGTTCGAACACACAGCTGACTCATCACTGAATGTAAACAAGATTTTCTTAATGACGTCATGTCGAAGGGAATCAAGAGGGTGTTAAATAACTTTTCTCTTATGAGATGTGTGGATGACAAGCCTAGAGTTACCTAACTTTTCTCTTATGAGATGTGTGGATGACAAGCCTAGAGTTACCTAACTTTTCTCTTCTGAGATGTGTGGATGACACGCCTAGAGTTACCTAACTTTTCTCTTATGAGATGTGTGGATGACACGCCTAGAGTTACCTAACTTTTCTCTTGAGATGTGTGGTTGACGGGCTTATAGTTACAAATCTTTTTTCTCATGAGATGTGTGGTTAACAAGCTTAGAGTTACACAAAACTTTTCTCTCCAGATTTCTGAAGAGAACACAAGCCTGGATTCCCTGACATTGGACAATGGCAAATTCAAAGTCCAGAACTATCCCTGGCCGCCCAATGCAGTGAATGTCAAAGTTGGAATTTTGGCGAAACTGTGCCATTGTCTCACTAGGTCAGCTTAGTTTGATTTAGGCTTCTTCCTCCTTTTTTATGACTTTGTAAAGTTAAATTTTCAAGTCATACCTAAAGATGGATCAAATGATTGAGATCCTTACTTGACGTCACTAAGACAAGGGAATTAATTGATCAAATAATTGAGATACCTATTTGACGTCTCTAAGACAGAGCATTATTTGATCAAATAATTGAGATTCATATTCGCGTCACTAAGACATTGACATTAATTGGTCAAATAATTGAGATCCCTATTCGACGTCACTAAGACAAGGACGTTAATTGATCAAATAATTGAGATCCCTATTTGACGTCACTTTTTTTACATTTCAGGACAAAGACTAAAGGAGTTTTCCCCAAAGGGAAGTTATCCGTTTTTAGAAACAGTGTAAGCCAAGTCGACCGAGCAGCAAGAGTTCTCTTCCCTTTGACGTTTACAGTGTTAAATGTGGTCTACTGTATTGCTTACTATCTGTGGGCCTTCTCTGACTGAAGGCAGAAGTCTAAAATAAACCTGTGGGCCTTCTCTGATTGAAGGCAGAAGTCTAAAATAAAGCTGTGGGCCTTCTCTGACTGAAGGCAAAAGTCTAAAATAAAGCTAAGTCACTAAAATATAAATTAAATTAGATCTTATTATGCTTCACTAGTCCGTGAACACTGTTTCCATGGAGACCTATCTTATCCATGGATAGGACTATTGGCATTAGAGCAGCTGTGGCTTTACCGGATAGCATCTTAAATGCGGGTTTGTTGGGCCAATCAGTCACATCCTTGTGCTCCCCTCCCCCCACCCCCCCCCTTTTTTTTTTCCAGGTTTGCGAAACTTAGATCTGAGTGCCAAGAGAATGTATTTATGATTTCTTAGCAACACAAAGTTGTCAAATTTTAACGCACTTTGGGGCAATCATGTTTTCAATAGCTGTCCTGTCATGCTGAATGAAAGGGTAATGAATGCCAACAAATGATTTTATTAGACCATGATTTGTTAGACCATGATTTTATTCGAACATGATTTCAGCATACATAATTTTTGAAAAGCATACATAATTTCAGAAAATTGTTAGGAAATCAATAATTAATGATTTAGAAAAAAAAAAGTTACTCGACAGCTCATTCTTTATTGATATTTTTCAAAATAAAAACTGGAATACGTTGGAATCTGATTGATGTCAGCAAAGATTTCCAAGTTACAGTTCTATGTCAACTATCAACTAACATTAAACAACATGGATTTCTACCTTTCTCTTCCTGCAGCGTTATTTCAGCATTGCCAAGGCAAATGCCAGATATATCTAGGTATATATATATACAGGCCCATTCTATTATGTCCTTCATATCTAGGATATGTTTATACAGGTCCCTTCTATTATGTCCTTCATATCTAGGATATGTTTATACAGGCCCATTCTATTATGTCCTTCATATCTAGGATATGTTTATACAGGTCCCTTCTATTATGTCCTTCATATCTAGGATATGTTTATACAGGTCCCTTCTATTATGTCCTTCATATCTAGGATATGTTTATACAGGTCCCTTCTATTATGTCCTTCATATCTAGGATATGTTTATACAGGTCCCTTCTATTATGTCCTACATATCTAGGATATGTTTATACAGGTCACTTCAACTTATTTTCTTCAAGTCTTTCATGTCTTATTTTCAAACACTTATAATTTTTTTTAAAACTGTTGTTACCTAATGTTTCACTTTTATTTAAAAACAAAAACTGTTACCTAGGATACGTTGATACAGTTACCTTCTAGTATGTCCTTCATATCTAGGATATGTTGATACAGTTACCTTCTAGTATATCCTTCATATCTAGGATATGTTTCTACAGGCCACTTCAACTTATTTTCTTCAAGTCTTTCATGTCTTATTTTCAAACACTTATAATTTTTTTTAAAACAGTTGTTACCTAATGTTTCACTAACTGCACCATTATACGGGGAATAATTCCCTTGTCTTCCGTTTACTAAATAATTTTGTCTTGTAAGATTTTTTTGTCTTGAAAGACTGTTATTGAAACATCCTTGGAAGCTATTTGTATAAACACTGTATAATGTCATGAAACCTTTGTTAAGATCCGTTGTCGAGGGTAAGATTTTAAATTTATAAACATCTAGAATAAACCTGACGGAAATTGAAAATGTTTTACACGCTAATGCATTGTTACACGCTGGACACATGAATGTAGTGGGACACGCTGGACACATGAATGTAGTGTGACACGCTGGACACATGAATGTAGTGTGACACGCTGGACACATGAATGTAGAGTGACACGCTGGACACAGTAATGTAGAATAACATGCTTAAAAAATTGAAAGAGTCCCTTGCTGTATATGTCATTGATTTCTTTTGGAGTTCTATATTCCCATATCTAAAGATTAACTTGTGTTGCCAATTTAAAAACAAGGCGTTGTCAGGAGCAAAATTTGTTTTACAAATTAATATAAAGACACCTTTCAGGTAAGCAAGGATTCTTTTATTGTTCATGTTGCCACCCCCTCGCCCTCAGTGACCAATTCGTGCACAGGTTGCTCCCTGACTTATGGAACCTCAACTGGTTGAGTCCAGCTACTCCCCCCCACCAAGCAAACACGTTTACTTCATCCTCTTTGTTCCTCTTTGTTCCTCTTTGTTCCTCTTTGTTCCTCTTTGTTCCTCTTTGTAACATTCCTTGATCAGCGACTCTTTTTAAATTAATACAAAATATTTGGGGTAAAATTGTTATGGCAACTCTAACAATTAACGGTAAGCATTTTTATGGTAATCTAACATTTGCTCAGCAACTTAAAAAACACTGTATATAAGGTAATTAAACGATGGAATCTTGCAAAATTGCATTAAACAAACAATTGTCTTATGAAATATTGTCTTATCAAAAATTGTCTTACCGGTATCAAAAATTGTCGTATGTATGATTTAACTTTAACATTTTCATATGTTTAGAAACTTTAATTACAAATTAGGTTTTGGACGGTATAATTTGATGAGTATTTCCTATGCTGCTACCATTTCTCTCACTATTTCAATATTAATTGGGAAGAAAAAAGTACGTTTTAAATTTATTTAAATTTTTAACCGAACCATGAAAGCCTCACTGAAAGCGTTCAATATTGACCCGAGAACTTTAGAAGAATCGGCAAAAGATCCAGCATTGTGGCGTTCCTCTGTACACAAAGGCTCCATGCATCATGAAGCCAACAGAACAACTGCTGCAGAGAACAAGAGACATGTCAGAAAGTCAGGGTTAACTCAGAACCTGGAGATGTCCCATCCATCCCCTGCACTTACTGCAAAAGAACATCTCGTGCCGGAGTCGGTCTCATGACCCGTCTGCACGCCCGCAGGCAAGTTCACAATAAGCATATGTACTGTGATTAAGTTGGTCTTGGTCCATTTCGACGGACGAACTATATATCGATATAAAGTCACCTAAAATATCATGGCCTGTCTCCTAAAATATCATGGCCTGTCACCTAAAATATCATGGCCTGTCACCTAAAATATCATGGCCTGTCACCTAAAATATCATGCCCTGTCAACTTAAATATCATGGCCTGTCACCCAAAATAGCATGGCCTGTCACCCAAAATAGCATGGCCTGTCACCTAAAATATCATGGCCTGTCACCTAAAATATCATGGCCTGTCACCTAAAATATCATGGCCTGTCAACTTAAATATCATGGCCTATCACACAAAATATCATGGCCTGTCATCTCAGTTCTCTTTCCTCTAAATATTGAGGGAGATTTAAGAAAGAAGGGTTTTGAAAGTGTCCTGTTGTACCATTCATTTACTTGTTAGTCTGTTTGTCAAATACACACTCATCATTCCAACACACACTCATCATTCCAACACACAATCATCATTCCAACACACATCCATCATTTCAACACATCCATCAGTTTAACACACATCCATCATTCCATCACGCATCCGTCATTCCAGCATACATACATCAGTGTAACACATTTCCATCATTTCTTCACGCATCCATCGGTCCAGTACACATTCATCAGTCCAACACAAGTCTATCAATCTAAGTGAACTTTTCATTTAAAGAATAAAACAAAAGCAATTATGAATTATAACTTTATATGACATAGAAACAACTACAACTATAACTACAACTATAACTACAACTACAACTACAACTACTTCGTAATATAGAAAAAACAAAAAAAGTTTTAGATATAAAATAATTAACAAAAAATAATTAGATCGTCTATCTAAAAAGTGACAATCGAAAGCAATAGATATTGTAAATATTAACATATATAAAAATCAGTGACTTTAAAAATGTATACAGACACTTCTTATATATATATATATATATATATATATAATGTTTATGTATATGAGATAAGGTATCATCATAACGCTAAGACAATAATTTTAAATTGATTCGGATTCTTCAAATGAATAATGTATATTTTCTGTTATTTTACAGAAATCGAATTAATTTAAAAATGAAAAAAAAAAGATCTTCTTATATTCCAGTATGTGTTTAAGAACTATTTTTATTATAAATTAGAAATGCATTGAAAATAACAGTTAAAAAAACTATTTACACACTCTTGACACGACTGGGCCGATCTATCGGCTCATGGTGGAGTAGCGAAAAAGACGGATTGTCTATCCATCGGCCCAATGATTCAAGCTACGAGACTGGCTGGTTAGACTTCGTACCAGCTAATCACATTGCTTATTACATATTCCTTCACATCCTGGCATTTTAATGGCGGCCAACGTTTATTGTTTGGTCGCTTTTATTGTGTTCGGCACGTTTGTGTGTGTTGCAAGCAATGTAAAAATCCAAAATGTCTGACAGTGACACTGAACCTAATATCCTTAGTGATTTTGATGTTCTAGCTGTAAATATAATAATGACACTGGTGAAAACTACCAGGAAAGTAATGAAGACGCGACAAACTATGATATTCACCATAATGTTGTGATCCCTTCGTATAGTTTAGGGGTCCTCAACTGCATAGAGATGACCCCTCTAAATTTTTAGACAATATTGGTCCTACAAACAAATATCATTCAAATGTTTATGAGAGAGACCAATAGGTATGTATACATCTTTCTCAGTAAAACCCAGCTTAAGAGAAGGTCCCTCGGTCATAAATGGAGGCTGTTACAATGAGTGTATGTAGCAACTGAAAATTAGCTGGGGTCAAGAAGAGGAGCAGAACAATGTGTCAGAGGTCTGAAGGGCCTCCATGGGCCTACTTTCCCAAAACACAAGTTTAAGAACTTATTCAGGCTTCATCCATCAAAAATTTAACACAGATGATGACAAGTAAGTCAAGTTTATTCTAAGTTATAAAAAAATATATGCATAAATTATGTAAATCTTCATAGCTCATTTGCATTAATGTTGAGATATCAGTTGGATTCAGAAAGATTGTATTAGTTCATTTAATTTCCTATAAGAATGTATATAGTTTTATATATGTAATGTAAATAGTTTTTTTAAAGTAAATTGTTTTGCAATGCGAGTGCCGAGCTCGTAATAAGTGCTCGGTCTTTTTGCCACAGACACCCTGGAGCTCAGACACCCTGGAGCTCAGACACCCTGGGGCTGTAAATTTGCTTGAGATAATAATCGCATGCTGCAAAACTGATAATGCTGCTCTTCTTTTTAAAAATAAATGTAATACATATAATTGATTGATTTTTCAAGTTTTAAGTAAAAATTAGAATATAACAAAAAATATTATAACAATTGTTAAATTAAATAGTTATATTTTTAAAATATATCAAAATCCGTTAATATTAAAGCTATTTCAAATTAAATTTCAATTTTTTATAGCATTTTTTACGAATTTTTTTTTTGTAGCCCAGAGGGCGTATAATATATATCAGATAAATATTTGTCAACATTAAATAATCCTAGAAATAGAACCACAATACATAGATACATCTTTAAAAAAAAATTAATAATTCTGATTAACTGTTTCCTAAACAAACCTATATATTTACAGGGCTTGGAAATGTGGCTTTAAAAAAATTGTTTGTTGTTGAGGATACAAAAAATCAAAACCCGACTCAGTTCTATGCGTAAATATTTGATAATTAGTTGTTGATGCTTCGCAAATAGTCAGTTCTGTTGAACGCCTTTCGCAATTATCGATAGCTTCTAGTACACTCATCCCTGTGCCACGCATATCATCTTTCCCCATGGCATCTGCCAACTTTGTTTAAATGGGTTTGCTTAAATTAGGTAGCGACAGTTTGAGACAAAGCCATTTGCTTAAATAGTTTATTTAATTTGGGTAGCGACAGTTTGAGACTAAGTGGCAAGAAAAGGTTTTCTTCTTATCTTAGAGGTTGGGCTTCTCTTCGTAACGCTCTTGGTAGTCCGGTACCACAACATAGCAACTCAGCGAAAACCAATGAAATAGACATATCAAGACATATCAAAACATATCAAGACATATCAAGACAAATCAAGACAGCCAGTAACATCGCACAAACTAAACATCTTTCATTTAAAAAAAAAAATGGTCTATTGAAAAA
>CAXITT010000130.1:336609-346865 GCA_964033795.1 Lymnaea stagnalis | reverse complement strand
AAAAACAAAAAATTGCATTAAACAAAAAAAAAAAAAAAAAAAACAATTAAAAAAAAAAAATGCAAAAAAAAACAACAACAAAGATCTCCCTTGTATTTATTTATTTTACGTTTATACCTTTCTTTGAATTTAGTTTGTATAACTATTTGCGAAGCAATAAAACGACAGATACACTCTGTTTGTGAAATACTTTTATAATAGTTCAAGTTAAATTAAAAGTACAAACGTAAAATCAGTCCTATGTACCGGTAATCTATATGTAATAATACAATGATTCAAAGTTTAAATTTCACCATCTTATGTCCTATTTATGATAGCAAAGCTGTGCTATCTTCGATTGTCCTAAATCATGTTTTACAAAAATTTTTAAAGACTAGAACTTAATTAAGGGCATTTACTGAATGCCTAATAAAATCCTATAGAAACAGTTCCATCAAATTTGAATACTGTCAAATTATGGTAGCCTTCCTGTTAAATGGGGCCAATCAAATTAAGGTAGCCTTCCAGTTCAATGGGGCCAATCAAATTAAGGTAGCCTTCCCGTTCAAAAGAACCAATCAAATAAAGTAAGCCTTCCCGTTCAAAAGGACCAATCAAATTGAGGTAGCCTTCCCATTCAAAGGGACCAATCAAATTAAGGTAGCCTTCCCATTCAAAGGGACCAATCAAATTAAGGTACCTATCATATTTAATGGGACCAGTAAATAAGATAAACATCTCTCCCACCCAAGCCCCACCACACTCCTCGATTGTATTTTGAAAGCATCTCATACATTAAATAAGCTCTTATAAGCATCAAATCACTTCTCTCTTGTGCATATGAAGACTTCTCACTTTCGTTTCAAAGAAGGAACTATTTAACAATAATATTCTACTTTTTAGGAAATGATTTTTCCCCACCTATTCTGTTTACTAATTTCAAGGTGTCTTTAAATATTTAAAAATCTTATTTGTAGAACGAAATGCAAATAAAAATGCACTGTTTACAGAATATTTGGAATTTTTGAAATCACCATTTACAAAAAAAAAAAAAAAGAATTAAAATTCCACTTCCTTTAATTTAAAAAAAATTATGCCATCCCCCCACCCCCATATTTGTAAAAAAATAAAATTTCTTCAACTCCCCTTTCCTACGCCCTTGTTGGCATGGCCCCCATCTTTCCTACGCCCCTGGTAGCATTTCCCCATCTTTCCTACGCCCCTGCTTGCATTTCCCCATATTTCCTACGCCCCTGCTGGCATTGCCCCATCTTTCCTACGCCCCTGCTGGCATTGCCCCATCTTTCCTACGCACCTGATGGCATTGCCCCACCTTTCCTACGCCCCTGCTGGCATTGCCCCATCTTTGCTACGCCCCTGATGGCATTGCCCCACCTTTCGGCATTGCCCCACCTTTCGGCATTGCCCCACCTTTCATACGCCCCTGCTGGCATTGCCCCATCTTTCCTACGCCCCTGCTGGAATTGCCCCATCTTTCCTACGCCCCTGCTGGCATTGCTATGCATTTATTTCAGAAACATTACTTTGCAATGTACGGGAGAATCAGAGGAAAAAACAACTGTTTTTTAGGTCAGTTGTTAGCAAGGTCCGTACAGAGGCGTAGCGTGGGGTGACAGGGGGTACATATGTCCGCGGGTGTCTAGTTACAGGGGCGCCAAAATGAGGCTTATAACGTTACAATATAATAAGTAAACAGAGGTAATACGTCTGTCACAAGATCGGTGCAGCGGTTCAGGAGAAGTGTCATCTGATGGCCTACTTATTTTGTGCGTTAGTGGGACAGAAGCGTCTCATTGATCTTGCTCTTCTTAACGTTGAAACTTTGGGGAAAACAACACAACAGATTTTGATTGCGTCATTGACCAGTTTGCGACAGTGAATCAAGAAAAATCAATCTTTTGTAGACTAAGGTAAATCAGTCTACAACAGTGACTGGGTGGGTCATGTACTAGAATTTCTATAAATGTGCTGCTTTAAATACAAAATTTTTAATTAAAATTTAAATTGTTTTCCTTATTAAATGTAATAGAAAGATGTGATTAAACGTGGAGGGGGATGAGGCGCCAATTTTTTAGTTCCTCCCCGGGCGCAAAATATCATAGCTACGCCTCTGGGTCTGTGATTGCGTTTCTTTTAGAAACTATGTAAATGTTTAGCTGAAATCAATTGAATTTTATTAACATCACAATATCACACTTAGTCAAAATCAATCAATCAAGTTTACTGATTTTGATGCCAAACACGATTTTTTTTTTGTGGGGTTGGGGGGGGGGGCTTTTTAACCTTGGACGTACCTCAAAAATCCAGGTTCACAGCTTGACCTAACATATTTAATTAAAGCTGTTAATGTTCTTTATAACTGCTGTTAATGTGTGCAGCTTAGGTGAATCAATAAAAATGAAGAAGAAATCATCAATTCTGCTCAACTCACCTTTCAAACGGTCAAATCACAAACTTGCGTAACAACAATATCACCAAATTTTCATCGACCAGAGATGGCGCTGCTGAGGTCATCTTAGCGAATATTACTCACAGAAGGAATTCCCGATTGCGATGAAATATTTTCGAGGAAATTTCATGCTGAATTATGTGTGTTTGTTGAGTGCCAGACAAGTCCCAGCCACCAAGACCAATCAATATTCCGTATTACTTCGTAAATTTCGATAATTTCTTCACGCTCTGCCTTATTTGAGGCTCTCAACATCTAACATCTACAATACAAAGTGCATTAAGTGTAAATATATTAATGATCTAATTTATAACAACTCGTTGGATCACATAGCTCATTTTCCCCCCTTATAAAATACAGTTCAAGGTTGGGTTAAAAATGACCTGATGAAGGACAACATTTCAATTGTTAGAAAGATGACACAAAAGTGCAACTATCTAGGGTGCACCCGGGGGGGGGTGGGGAAGGGAGGAGGGAGAGATCTTGTGGGGTGGCAGGCTATTGATATTTGCGTCTAACAATTCATAGAAAATGTTTAAATGTGGAGAAACTGCTTAGCTTGGCCAAATGTCAACTGGACGACCTCACAAATTAGCCCCCGCCTTAAGTTTGTCCTGACAATGTTCAGTATATTCAGTTTGGCGCTGTTGCTTGTAATTGAATAGTTAATACCTACATTTTATTTCTTTGGATATATGAATAACCTTCTCAGCTTTAGCCCAAAGCCTCAAACTTGTGAATTAGCAAGCCCACCTATAACTAAAGTGTTGATAAATTGTGAATTAGCAAGCCCAAATAATATATAAAGTGGTAATAAATTATAAATAAACAAACCCAACTAATACATGAAGTGGTCATAAATGCTGCATTAGCAACCCCAACTAATAAATGAAGTCGTACATTAAAAAAACAATATATATATAACAAAAGAAATAGGGTGAGACGTGGGCAATGGTGTCACTCAGTTTGGTGTCACTTAGGTTGGTGTCACTTGGGTTGGTGTCACTTGGGTTGTTGTCACGGGGTTGGTGTCACTGGGGTTGGTGTCACTTGGGTTGGTGTCACTTGGGTTGGTGTCACTTGGGTTGGTGTCAATTGGGTTGGTGTCACTTGGGTTGGTGTCAATTGGGTTGGTGTCAATTGGGTTGGTGTCACCAAGTGCGGTTAAAGCATGGTGTCATCATATTCTGACTTCCTCATGAAGCACATACAAGTGAACTTTCTCTAATGCTTTCCTACTCAGTTGACACCTTTCTCTGGTGCCTTCTTACTCAGTTGACACCTTTCTCTGGTGCCTTCTTACTCAGTTGACACCTTGCTCAGGTGCCTTCTTACTCAGTTGACACCTTGCTCTGGTGCCTTCTTACTCAGTTGACACCTTGTTCTGGTGCCTTCTTACTCAGTTGACACCTTGCTCTGGTGCCTTCTTACTCAGTTGACACCTTGCTCTGGTGCCTTCTTATTCAGTTGACACCTTGCTCTGGTGCCTTCTTACTCAGTTGACACCTTGCTCTGGTGCCTTCTTACTCAGTTGACACCTTGCTCTGGTGCCTTCTTACTCAGTTGACACCTTGCTCTGGTGCCTTCTTATTCAGTTGACACCTTGCTCTGGTGCCTTCTTATTCAGTTGACACCTTGCTCTGGTGCCTTCTTATTCAGTTGACACCTTGTTCTGGTGCCTTCTTATTCAGTTGAAACCTTGCTCTGGTGCCTTATTACTCAGTTGACACCTTGCTCTGGTGCCTTCTTACTCAGTTGACACCTTGCTCTGGTGCCTTCTTATTCAGTTGACACCTTGCTCTGGTGCCTTCTTATTCAGTTGACACCTTGCTCTGGTGCCTTCTTATTCAGTTGACACCTTGTTCTGGTGCCTTCTTATTCAGTTGAAACCTTGCTCTGGTGCCTTATTACTCAGTTGACACCTTGCTCTGGTGCCTTCTTACTCAGTTGACACCTTGCTCTGGTGCCTTCTTATTCAGTTGACACCTTGCTCTGGTGCCTTCTTATTCAGTTGACACCTTGCTCTGGTGCCTTCTTATTCAGTTGACACCTTGCTCTGGTGCCTTCTTACTCAGTTGACACCTTGCTCTGGTGCCTTCTTACTCAGTTGACACCTTGCTCTGGCTAAGCCTAACCCTTAACTAACCACTGGCTAACCCTAACTCTAAACTAACCAAACACTGGTTAAGCCTAATCCTAACCTAACCAACCATTAACCCTAGCTACGCCACAGGTGGTAACCTGACCGAGCAGCAACCTGCTCTTAACTACGACTGGTTAGGAATTCATCTCAGAGACCCCTAATTGAATTTGCCCTTGTTCCCATTTTGGTGTTAACCCTTGTTAGGATTTTACTATTGTGCAGTTCGCAAACTCAACACCGCCCCCCCCCCTTGTGACGCCACTGCCCATGATTATATTTTAATGTTTGTCTGTTTTCTAAGCCATGTCCGGCTGGGGTGCCACATTCACCTTGATATGCTCTCAGACACTACACCACATATCCTGTGGGCTCGTCAAAAGTCTATTCCTCCTCATAGGGTGGACAACGGAGGGTGTGAATGATCTGAACTCACCCCGTTCGTGGAGCTGGCTCGCTCGAAATAGCATATGGCTGTGACCTAACCCAGATATGGCTGTGAACTGACCCAGATATTGCTGTGAACTGACCCATATAATGCTGTTAACTGACCCATAAATTGCTGTGAACTCTCCCATATATCGCTGTGAACTGACCCAAATATTGCTGTGATGTAACCCAGATAATGCTGCGAACTGACCCAGATATTGCCGTGAGCTGACCCAGATATTGCCTTGAGCTGACCCAGATATTGCTGTGAACTGACACGGATATGGCTGTGAACTGTCCCAGATATTGCTGTGATGTGACCCAGAGAGTGCGGTGAAGTATTACTTTGCGATTATGAAACTTGATGAGTTCATGTGCAGAGCTGTGTAGACCTCGTATGTCTATCGTCAAATGGGAAGCACCGGACCGGAAGTTTGTGCGGTCATGTATTGTCGGAAGACTCTGGTCAGGTGGGTTTGTTGGTTGGTTTGTTTGGTCAGTCGTCGTCACAGTCAGATCACGTGATGTGGTTTGAGTGAGCGGTAGTGCTTTTTTTCCTCTTAGTTCTTTCCCCCTTTTCTCACACGAATTTTACTCAGCCACGGATGACCTATGACGTATGACCTAAGACGTGTGACCGAGGTGGTGTGTTGACTATGAACACGCCGGAGAAAAAGGTGTGTACATTTGGTGAGCGAGAGAAGACCTGGTATTTTAATGTAGGAGTGAGTTATTATTTTGATGAGTTGAGTTCACTTTCTGATTGTGGACAGGAGATTCCCTTTTCTATTGTGAGCCCCAATTATTACTGGCTACTCATTGGTGTTGACTGTGTTGTACACAGTATTTGAATACTCTTAGATAGCATTCTATTGTGAGGCCATGTGTAGGGGATCTATTCTTAGATGGCATTCTATTGTGTTGACATATTGAGACGACCTACTCTTAGAAGAAATTCTGTTGTGTGGCTAAGCGAAGGTGACCTACTCTTACATGTCATTCTATTGTGTGGACTTGTGGAGATGCCCTACTCTTATAAAACATTCCATTGTGTGGCTATGCGCAGGTGACCTACTCTTACATGTCATTCTATTGTGTGGACTTGTGGAGATGACCTACTCTTAGGTAAACAAACGTACTGGTCGACTGACTTCCGATACATGTTCTTTATTAAAAATCCCTTTAAACCAAACGAAAATACGTGAAAAACTAATTGGAAAACAATAAATACATGTCATTAGCAGCCACTGAAGTGTTTCAACGTAGTTCCATCTGGACAGAGACCCACGAACCCTTTGGATATTTTCACAACCAGTAAGATAGCTACAGAGGCGTAGCGTGGTGGGGGCAGATGTCCCCGGGCGCCAAACACCATCGCTACGCCACTGGATAGATAGCTCGACAGTTGGCTTCAAGTCTGTCAATGGCAAACACTGGAGTTGAGAGACTGATGGCAGAGTTGTCAGCATGGCTGAGACCGTTGGGAGCAGGGAACTGTTTGAACCTGTGTTTAAGGAAGGCAAGATGGCATTCATTGGTCACAACAACTGTTTCTTGTCTTATAATGAAGATGGAGACATTGTTTGTGAGAGTTGTACAGCTGACCCAAAAATGTGGTTCAAACTAAGATCAAATGCTGCTACAACGAAAGATCCAGTGGAGGGTGAAACAGTTGAAGACCAAAATTTCAGAAAATTCCAGAAATAAATTTAACAGACAACATAATTATAATTGATGAAGTTTCTATTTAATTGAATTCATTAAGGAAGAGGGTGCCCAGTTGGCATTTAACCATGGCTGTGCCCTTTGGTGTTAATGCTGTGGGAGTAAAATGATACCAGATATTTTTTGTGTACCATTTCTAACTGGACATACGGAACTCAGTCTTGTGCAGAAACTAAGGACATTTCAACAACAAGAATGACCTGATTTGATGTTCATTAGTGGTCTGATAGTTCGGAGAGGTCAGTACCTTTATATCTAGCAAGATGCTTTTCTTCAAGAGAGTGAGTGATCTTGTTTTCAAATCGATTGAACAGTTTTCCTGCATGAAAAAAAATTACGAATGAAATCTTTAATAAAGCAATTACAACATTGGCAAAAGAACTAGGTATTGAATGCAATTTCCCCACAGGAAAGACAGATAAATCATTGGCAAAAGAAATAGATATTGAACGCAATTTCCCCACATGAAAGACAGATAAATCATTGGCAGAAGAACTAGGTATTGAATGTGATTTCCCCACACGAAAGACAGATAAATCATTGGCAGAAGAACTAGGTATTGAACGTGATTTCCCCACACGAAAGACAGATAAAGTCTACTTACATAGGAGCCAGAATGATCAACACAGTGATCGTGGGCCCTTAATATATGGAAGAAGAAGAAGAAGAAGAAGAAGAAGAAAACATTCTATTGTGGGGCTATGCGGAGGAGACCGACTCTTAGATGACATTCTATTGTGTTGCCATACAGAGGAGACCTACTCTTAGATGCCATTCTATTGTGTGGCCATACAAGTGACCTACTCTTATATTCTGTTCTATTGTGTGGCAATACGGAGCTGACCTACTTTTGCAATACATGATATTTGTGTGTTACCTACGGAGCTGATCTACTCTAATGTGAGGTTATATTGTGTTGTCATACAGAGGTGACCTACTCTTAGAGACGTACTATCCATCTAAGTACTTTTCGTTGTCCAAAGAGAAACCTATAAACAGATGGAACAAACTTGTTGAAAGTGTTCAAAAACTGCTTGTTCCAATGCACCCTGCTAACACGGAAGTTGTCTTACCATCACTGAAGGACAGCTCGTTCCAATGCATCCCTGCCAACACGGAAGTTGTCTTACCATCACTGAAGGACAGCTCGTTCCAATGCATCCCTGCCAACACGGAAGTTGTCTTCCCGTCGCCGAAGGACAGCTCGTTCCAATGCATCCCTGCCTACACGGAAGTTGTCTTCCCATCGCCGAAGGACAGCTCGTTCCAATGCATCCATGCCAACACGGAAGTTGTCTTACCATCACTGAAGGACAGCTCGTTCCAATGCATCCATGCCAACACGGAAGTTGTCTTACCATCACTGAAGGACAGCTCGTTCCAATGCATCCATGCCAACACGGAAGTTGTCTTACCATCACTGAAGGACAGCTCGTTCCAATGCATCCATGCCAACACGGAAGTTGTCTTACCATCACTGAAGGACAGCTCGTTCCAATGCATCCATGCCAACACGGAAGTTGTCTTACCATCACTGAAGGACAGCTCGTTCCAATGCATCCATGCCAACACGGAAGTTGTCTTACCATCACTGAAGGACAGCTCGTTCCAATGCATCCATGCCAACACGGAAGTTGTCTTACCATCACCGAAGGACAGCTCGTTCCAATGCATCCCTGCCTACACGGAAGTTGTCTTCCCATCGCCGAAGGACAGCTCGTTCCAATGCATCCCTGCCTACACGGAAGTTGTCTTCCCATCGCCGAAGGACAGCTCGTTCCAATGCATCCCTGCCTACACGGAAGTTGTCTTCCCATCGCCGAAGGACAGCTCGTTCCAATGCATCCCTGCCTACACGGAAGTTGTCTTCCCATCGCCGAAGGACAGCTCGTTCCAATGCATCCCTGCCTACACGGAAGTTGTCTTCCCATCGCCGAAGGACAGCTCGTTCCAATGCATCCCTGCCTACACGGAAGTTGTCTTCCCATCGCCGAAGGACAGCTCGTTCCAATGCATCCCTGCCTACACGGAAGTTGTCTTCCCATCGCCGAAGGACAGCTCGTTCCAATGCATCCCTGCCTACACGGAAGTTGTCTTCCCATCGCCGAAGGACAGCTCGTTCCAATGCATCCCTGCCTACACGGAAGTTGTCTTCCCATCGCCGAAGGACAGCTCGTTCCAATGCATCCCTGCCTACACGGAAGTTGTCTTCCCATCGCCGAAGGACAGCTCGTTCCAATGCATCCCTGCCTACACGGAAGTTGTCTTCCCATCGCCGAAGGACAGCTCGTTCCAATGCATCCCTGCCTACACGGAAGTTGTCTTCCCATCGCCGAAGGACAGCTCGTTCCAATGCATCCCTGCCTACACGGAAGTTGTCTTCCCATCGCCGAAGGACAGCTCGTTCCAATGCATCCCTGCCTACACGGAAGTTGTCTTCCCATCGCCGAAGGACAGCTCGTTCCAATGCATCCCTGCCTACACGGAAGTTGTCTTCCCATCGCCGAAGGACAGCTTTCTGGCACAGCGCCTGTTACCGCCACAGCTTTGAAGAAATCTAATAACGTGAGGATAGGGAAACCCGAATGAAACTATTGGTTCTGTAAACTGCAGACTTACCCAGAAGTCATCTTTACCCAACTTGCAGCTTCTTCGAATCCAGTCTAAATGTTCTTCTACATTCCTTGCTGCCCTCCTGAATGCTACATTTCAGCTAAGTGGTATTTTTTTAAAAATTCTCTTTTTACTGTTGTTTCTTCGCTGGTGAAGGCTTCTCGCCGACACGTTCATTGTTTTGTTGCATTCTTTTTTTCAATTTTTTCCCATACTTTGTTTTATTCATTTCTTTTTTTTTATTTGGCTAACCTGATTGCTGTCTCCTCTCTGCCCCTACCCCCTTTTACCATTATAAAACAGTTCGGACGTTTACATATAAGGATGATTTGCGAAAATTTGTTTGCCCTCATAATTATTACCATATATATTACCTTGGTTATTGCCATAATTATAACAATAATTATTACCATAATTATTACCATAATTATACTATATATATTACTTTGGTTATTACCATATATATTGCCATACATATTACCATAGTTATAGCCATTGCTATTACCATAGTTATTGACATAGATATTACCATACATATTACTTAAGTTATTGCCAAGATATTACCATACATTTTACCATAGTTATTGCAATAGATATTATCATACATATTACCATAGTTATTGCCAAAGATATTACCATACATTTTACCATAGTTATTCCAATAGATATTACCATACATATTACCCTAGTTATTGCCATTGCTATTACCATACATATTACCATATTTATTGCCATAGATATTAATAATAATAATAATAATAAGTGGTCTTATATAGCGCGGTACCCCGGCCTAGGGCTGGGCTCACCGCGCTGTACATATATAGCAAAGAGGCATAATCATAATATTAAAATAAAATACATAAATGAAATAAAAACAACATATAAGCAAAACAACACCAT
>CAXITT010000130.1:298872-332192 GCA_964033795.1 Lymnaea stagnalis | reverse complement strand
GTTCTTAACCTGGGTTAAACCCACCCCCCCCCCCAGGGGTTCAGCGGAGGTCCAACAAAAAAAAAATCAGAAAAAAAAAAAATCTTACCCTTGTCATGGCGTTCGGATATTTGGAATAGTACGATACCCCGTTCGTGACTTTCTGATATTAGGCGTAGTACGGTACCGTTGTGGCTTTCGGATATTTGGAATAGTACGGTACGGCATTTAAAAAAAAAAGGCCAACTTTTAGATTGTTAAGGGCATCGGTCGGTTCCAAAATGTATCTAGATTGAAATAATATCTAAAGTCTAAAGTAATATCACATTACGAGATGTATCTAGATTGAAATAATATCCAAAGTCTAAAGTAATATCACATTACGAGATGTAACTAGATAAGATAATGGTACATTATTTTTTTCCGTTTTGTTCAAATGAGTTTAAAAATCACCTTCTCTCTTAGCAAGGGTCTCAAGGTATTCCTGGTCTCCTTTCATAAGATCTTCATTTGGTCATACATGCTCTATATTTTATTATAACCAGAAATGATTTCTGACCAGAGAAATAAGCACCGGGGCATATACCGCAACTTAGTTACGAGCTTTATCAATTGGTGCGATGAAAATTTTCTCCCGTTGAATGTCTCAAAAACTAAAGAAATGGTTGTTGATTTCAGGAGAGGGGAAACACCAGATTACAGATATCAACATAAAAAATGAAAATGTGGAGAAAGTGGAGGCATACAAGAACTTAGGTGTCGCCATTAATAATAAGCTTACATGGCATGAGCACGGTCCAATGCTGTATAAGAAATTCAACCAAAGACTGTTCTACCTCAAAAAAACTGTACAATTTCGGCGTAAACAAGCAAGTCGTTAACTTATTCTACAGTCCAACAATTGGAAGCCTGCTTAATTTCAGTATTACCTGCTGGTGTGGGGATTCAACGTCTGATATTAAACACCGCATAAACCAACTAATCAAGAAAGCTAGGAACATAACACAAACTAAACATCCTTCACTTGAAGAACTATTTGAAGAAAGATGTTTTTGTAAAACTAAACACATTTTGGATGATACATCCCACCCTCTTCATCACAGATACTTAGGATCGGGCCGTTCGGGACGAATTCTTTCTGTCAGGGCGATGATTAAAAGATATCAAAATTCTTTTGTTCCCCAGTCTTTAAGAATTGACCAGCGTGCACCCCATCAAGTCACACATCTTATTGAGAACTAAATCAGTCCCTGATAAGTCTAAGAGAACGCACTGAATGGCTGCTAGTGAAAAAATTTATTACAAATGTCTTGTTTTCAAATTACATTTTTTTTATATTTGCTGAGAATGTAGAATGCAGTCATGAAACATTTCCATTTGTTTGGATCAATGAAAGAATCTTATCTATCTTATCTTTTATCTTATAACGTTTTTATTCCTAATATGTTCAAGTAACTAACGTGGTGTTACCTCAGTAGTCAATAGAGATTATTAATAATACTTGGTCATTAGTTGTACCTCGTACATAGACTTGGCAAGACAATAATTCCTGTACAGCATGGAAGTTGTTTAGCTGCGACACAGTTGAAACGCTCAACATAATTATAACATTTAATATTTACATGGTACAATTGTAATAAACATTAAGTTTTATTGACATACACAAAATTAAACAGGCCTGAGCAACCTTAGGCTCGAGTGTCAGGCCCGGGCAACCTTAGGCTCGAGTGTCAGGCCTGGGCAACCTTAGGCTCGAGTGTCAGGCCCGGGCAACCCTAGGCTCGAGTGTCAGGCCTGGGCAACCTTAGGCTCGAGTGTCAGGCCCGGGCAACCCTAGGCTCGAGTGTCAGGCCTGGGCAACCTTAGGCTCGAGTGTCAGGCCTGGGCAACCTTAGGCTCGAGTGTCAGGCCTGGGCAACCTTAGGCTCGAGTGTCAGGCCTGGGCAACCTTAGGCTCGAGTGTCAGGCCTGGGCCACCTTAGGCTCGAGTGTCAGGCCTGGGCAACCTTAGGCTCGAGGGTCAGGCCTGGGCCACCTACCCTAGGCTCTAGTGTCAGGCCTGGGCAACCTTAGGGTCGAGTGTCAGGCCTGGGCAACCTTAGGCTCGAGTGTCAGGCCCGGGCAACCTTAGGCTCGCGTGTCAGGCCTGGGCAACCTTAGGCTCGCGTGTCAGGCCTGGGCAACCCTAGGCTCGAGTGTCAGGCCTGGGCAACCTTAGGCTCGAGTGTCAGGCCTGGGCAACCTTAGGTTCGAGTGTCAGGCCTGGGCAACCTTATGCTCGAGTGTCAGGCCTGGGCAACCTTAGGCTCGCGTTTCAGGCCTGGGCCACCTTAGGCTCGAGTGTCAGGCCCGGGCAACCTTAGGCTCGAGTGTCAGGCCTGGCACGCAGAGACATTGCCAATGGCACCAAAATAATGCAATCGCCTCTCCCCCCCCCCCCCCCCCCCCCCACACACACACACAAGTTTCGTTTTAACTTTAAGTGATAAGTTATAGAAGCGTCAAATGTATAAAATGCAACACTCAGTAACACAACTCAAACTCCCTCATCTTAAAAGTCAACTAGACTCCCCCACCCCCTTTCCTTCAGGCACAGCACACTTCAAGAGCTGCCAGCTGTCTTGACAACATTCACCTTACGCTTTCATTCCACATTCACGGCCACTAACGTATGAGAGAAACTATTGATGGGCTATGAATGAGATACCTATTTCTAACTTCAACTAGACCAACATAATATCTTCATTTTGACTGCTGGGAACGCGTAGTGACTCACGCCACGCACCGATAAGAAACATGTGTCCAGATTCACAAGTTTCAGTAATGTTCGTTTTTTGTGCATCAAGTATTTCATATCCTTTTTTTGGCGAAATATTACCTAAAAGGTTGGCGACCCCCTGACGTAAAATATATGAAACATGATGCATCAAGTACACATATTATATGATGATTATAACAATAATTAATGATAACATAAAAGTTGTATAAATGACTTAGAAATGAAATTTAGGTATGTTGACAGAAATAATTTCATGTCAACTAACCAACTCTCCTAGCCAACTGTTTTAACCAGCTCTCTTAACCACCTCCTAACCATCTCTCTTAACCAGCTGTCTTAACCAACTCTCTTCACCAACTGTCTTAACCATCTTTCTTAACCAACTCTCTTAACAAACTCTCTTAACAAACTCTCTTAACCAACGCTCTTCACAAACTCTCTTAACAAACTCTCTTAACCAACTCTCTTAACCAACTGTCTTAACCAACTGTCTTAACCAACTCTCTTAGCCAACTGTCTTAAACAACTCTCTTAAACAACTCTCTTAACCAGCTGTCTTAACCAACTCTCTTCACCAACTGTCTTAACCATCTTTCTTAACCAACTCTCTTAACAAACTCTCTTAACAAACTCTCTTAACCAACTCTCTTAACCAACGCTCTTCACAAACTCTCTTAACAAACTCTCTTAACAAACTCTCTTAACCAACTCTCTTAACCAACTGTCTTAACCAACTCTCTTAACCAACTGTCTTAAACAACTCGCTTAGCCAACTCTTAACCAACTCTCTTAACCAGCTGCCTTCACCAACTCTCTTCACCAACTCTCTTCACCAACTGTCTTAAACAACTCTCTTAACCAGCTGTCTTAACCAACTCTCTTCACCAACTCTCTTCACCAACTGTCTTAAACAACTCTCTTAAACAACTTTTAACCAACTCTCTAAATCAACTCTTAACCAACTCTCTTAACCAACTCTCTTCACCAACTCTCTTCACCAAGTGTCTTAAACAACTCTCTTAACCAACTCTTAACCAACAATCTTCACCAACCGTATTAACCAACTCTCTTCACCAACTGTCTTACACAACTCTCTTAACCAACTGTCTTAACCAACTCTCTTAATCAACTTTCTTAAACAATAAAATGCCAAAACGAGGTATGTGGTGCTGCTCTCACAACATGTGGTCTGGTGGTGGTGTTCTTCTCACAACACACTGGTTGGTTGGTGCTGCTGCTCTCACAGTACCTGGTTGGTTGGTGGTGCTGCTCTAACAACACGTGGTCGGCTGGTGGCGCTGCTCACAGAACACCTGGTCGGCTGGTGGCGCTGCTTTCACAACACACTGGTCGTTTGGAGAAGCTGCTTTCACAACACACTGGTCGGTTGGTGGTGCTGCTTTCACAATACACTGGTCGGTTGGTGGTGCTGCTTTCACAACACACTGGTCGGTTGGTGGTGCTGCTTTCACAACACACTGGTCGGTTGGTGGTGCTGCTTTCACAACACACTGGTCGGTTGGTGCTGCTGCTCTCACCTACCTGGTCGGTTGGTGTGCTGCTCTCCCCACACACTGGGTGGTTAGTGGTGCTGCTTTCACAACACACTGGTCGGTTGGTGGTGCTGCTTTCACAACACACTGGGCGGTTGGTGCTGCTGCTCTCACATACCTGGTCGGTTGGTGTGCTGCTCTCACAACACACTGGTTGGTTAGTGGTGCTGCTTTCACAACACACTGGTCGGTTGGTGGTGCTGCTTTCACAACACACTGGTCGGTTGGTGGTGCTGCTCTCACATACCTGGTCGGTTGGTGCTGCTGCTCTGCCATACCTGGTTGGTTGGCGGTGCTGCTCTCACATACCTGGTTGGTTGGTGGTGCTGCTCTGACATACCTGGTTCGTTGGTGGCGCTGCTCTCACCTACCTGTGGTTGGTTGGTGTCGCTGCTTTCACAACACACTGGTCGGTTGGTGGTGCTGCTTTCACAACACAGTGGTCGGTTGGTGGTGCTGCTCTCACATACCTGGTCGGTTGGTGCTGCTGCTCTGACATACATGGTTGGTTGGCGGTGCTGCTCTCACATACCTGGTTGGTTGGTGGTGCTGCTCTGACATACCTGGTTGGTTGGTGGCGCTGCTCTCACCTACCTGGTCGGTTGGTGGTGCTGCTTTCACAACACACTGGTCGGTTGGTGGTGCTGCTTTCACAACACACTGGTCGGTTGGTGGTGCTGCTCTCACAACACCTTGTCGGTTGGTGATGCTGCTCTCACATACCTGGTTGTTTGGTGGTGCTGCTCTCACAACACCTTGTCGGTTGGTGGTGCTGCACCTCTCAGTCGAACCTTCTATGGCTCGGATGAATACATTTTAATGTCCCCCCCCCAAAACACCCCTTCCCATCCCGGGGTGGCGACAGACGCCCTCTAATAGGGTTTCTGAACAGTTTCTGCTTGGTGATTAGGTCACATCTTAGTTATGATAAAACGGTTGCCTAGGAGCAGTCTCCTGATGTGCTGCATGATAAGAAACATCGGCAAGGTCTGTCACGACCCACCCTTGCCTCATATTCATTAGCGGCAACAAGTGATCATGTCCCGACTTGACCCTGTTCAAATTTTCAACTGCCCTTGGTAGGTACTACTAGGTACCATGCACTGGGTAGATACTACTAGGTCCCATGCATTGGGTAGGTTCTACTAGGTACCATGCACTGGGTAGGTACTATTAGGTACCATGCACTGGGTAGGTACTACTAGGTATCATGCACTGGGTAGGTACTACTAGGTACCATGCTCTGGGTAGGTACTACTAGGTATCATGCACTATGTAGGTACTACTAGGTACCATGCACTGGGTAGGTACTACTAGGTACCATGCACTGGGTAGGTACTACTAGGTTTCATGCACTGGGTGGGTACTACTAGGTACCATGTACTTGAGCTCTCTCTAAAGCAGGTTCCATGCAAGACCTTTGTCTCCTACGCACTGGTCCCCTACATGATGATTTTGGACCCCGGATAGCGTTCTGGGGTCTGTGGCTTACGCCTGTTTGTCGACATGTCATAACGGGCAGGACACTCCGCTTAGAGCTTATGTTACATTATGACAATCATGAATCACTAGTCAGCATAAATTTCAATATTATTATAGAAACATATTTCATGGCAAACAACTTAGCACAAATTAGTTGACGAAAATTGTAAGGAATGTGACAGACTTAACAATTCTTTTGCTAGGCAGCTAATATTTGCCCCACTTCATCTCTCCTTAAAGACGGTAGTTTAACCTTTTATCAGCTTCTTCAAAACGAGCGTGCACATCTTGACCACAGCTGAAATAGCTCCTTTAAATTACAATGCATTTTCTCTTTCTTTTGATACGTTGTCAATAAAAAACATGAAACATGTATTATAAATCATCTGTTTTTACTTCAAAATTAATTTCACTACACATTACCACACTCAGTGACGTAGCTAGGCTTAGTGTCACCCGGCAGGGCCGGCGCTAGGAGGGTGCGGGGCCTTGGGCAAATTGAATTTTGCGGGGCCTCTGACGTTATATATTCCGCTGATAGGATATTCAGACACGTTGTAGTCGTACAGGGGGCCTTGCTGGCCATAATGGGACGCGTCATAACGGAGATTTGTTCACTCACTTAGTTTCCGAAATTTCTATTTTTTCCTATAACAGTTAATTACCCTGGCCCAAATTACTCATCGCGGCTCTATTGTTACCAATATCAAGTTGTAAAAAAAAAAATTACGAAAACGCAAAGCTGAATGAACCGTTGTGATCTGGACACCAGCAAAAAATAAGACAGACAAAATATAATATGGTAACGCGCGGGCCATCAACTCGCGCCGGCCCTGCACCCGGTGCTGTCCACACTTCACGCACCTCTTAGCTACGCCACTGACCACACTTGCAGGTTAACATATTATAACCATAAACTAAAAGTCATAAACCAAATGATAATTAACATGAAGAAAATGAGCGCAGCCCCAGCTCTCTGTAACACCATTTGTAACGATATTATACACAATAAAAACTTCAGGTCCCAACTCACAGACCTTGCTACTCACCTTCGAGACAAAGTCAAAAACTTATAGGGCTAACACCGCTCTCTGTTCTAAACATATAGAGCTATCTCTTCTCTCTGTAATAATCATATAGAGCTAACAGTGCTCTCTGTTTTAAACATCTAGAGGTAACACTGCTCTCTGTAAAACAAGACTTATTTTTAAAAACAAAGCCCAAACCTCACCTCCCAACTCATGGAAAAACAGCGACATTCTCAACAGCCTCACAACCTTTAATCGAGTCAAAGTCTGAGCCATCCCAGCTCTCAAACTTCAAGCCCTCCTAGCTCTCATTACATCCACATGAAAATACATTCCAAAAAATGTATCTTCACTTTTCCCCTACTCTGGGAACTGGCAACCCCCCCCCCCTTCAGCGAACTGGCAACTCCCCACCTCAGGGAACTAGCACCCCCCCCCCCACACCAACCTTTACAAAATGAGGGTAACTCAGGAACAACAGAGACATCTCTAAACGTCTCCATCCTGCGTGGTCTTTTGGGGACTGCCTGGGTCAAGGCCATGATCTCTACCTCTTGATAACAGTAGCTTGTTGAGGTCTTCTCAAAGTTACTTTTCTTAATCTCAAAACTAAAATTTTCAATGAAACACTCGCTAACCCTAATACCAAAATAATCAAGGTTGAATATTATCATCAAATTGTGCAGTATCAACATCAAGAGAATCAAACTGTTGGTCACAGAGACATTGTCTGAGTCAAGTCAGACATTATCTCACCATGTTTCTCAACCCTTGAACAGCTCATGTTACCCACAATACAAGACTAACTGACTTGAATAGGGCCCTCGAAGCTCGACCTAAGGTTTCGTCCAATGACCTCTGCTTTGTTTGGGCCCCATTGACCTGGCAAAATGTCCCTCTCTCCACCTTGCGGTAACCTTGCAAACTGGGAAATTTGTAAAAGCTATCTCCAGAGTGATTTTAATACATGGGACATAACCTTTGACACAATCCCATATTTGAGTAGGCTAACAGAATCCTAACACTTGTAGAGTTCCCAGCCATATCGACGTTCTGTTAGAGGAAAAAAAATGGACTGTTTTCATCCTCCATCGTTTCTAGTTTATCATTGGCTGCTAATGAAAATAATTCATTTCACATAAATATAGGGGGAAATTAAGTTTAGAAAAAAAAATTTCTTCAATTAATTAAAAAGTTACATTGAATTATTTCAACTTGTAAGACCATTGTACTTTACTCTAAAGGGAGAGGCATTTATATTCTAAAATGGCAAAAGCTTTTATTATCCACTGCACCTGCATGGGGATGGGAGACTCCAATTCAAATGTGTGGGATTCTACTGCATGCTGGGATATTCTACTGCATAAAAAAGGGAGGGGGGTAGGTGGGAGATACCACGATTCGACTGAGACACCTATTTTGATTACTTGGCCGTTATCTCGTTGCAGATGTCAATGTTGTTGGTTTTTTTAAAGATAAGAAGTACATTTTTCTCGAAATTACCACATAAGACTCACGACTGGCAACAGTGACGTCCCTTGCATTACACAACTCCTTTGTTAAAAGGATTTCGTCAACTTATATCATTGAATTAATTTTATTTCCGTAACGTGCCAGTATTTCATTTTTTCATTTGTTTATATTTTTTTTCTCAAAATAATCCAGGCATTGTTTTTCATCAATTCATTTTAAAAAATGATTTAGATCTAATTAAAAAATAAAACAGAGCAATTCAAAATTTAAGATTTACAAATCAAAGAATCTAAAAATAAGCTCTTCAATGACGCATGTCAAATTGCTCATAAATCTCAGACATTATTGGCCAACTCCACAGCACCAGCTTCCTTCAACAAATCGAGCAATAGTTCTTCATTTGTGTGAGTGAAGATGTACTTCTTGAAGAAGGCTTCCGGTTCTGGCTGGACGAGATAGTCGAAGAATGATTCAAGGTCATGAAGTTCATGATACTCTTTAAACACAAGTCTGGTGTCTTTATTTAGCCTGACGATTTTAAATTGTTCTTGAAGAATATTCAGAGATTTCAGTTCCTGCTCAATCACCTGGCAAGCATGTTCAATTTCTTTCCTCTGCTCTTCAACGACTGTATCTGCTATCTTTGTGATCTCTTTTTCTCCTTGTTTGAGAACCGCACGGTAGTATTCAAATTTTTCTGAAATATTCTCTTTGAGAGCTCTATGCATCCTTTCAAGTTCCATCTGCTCATCTTTGTATTTCTTTATCTTGATTTTCATGGCATTAACCACTCTCTGAACGAGTCGTTCAAGCGCGTCGAATTTTGGTGCGTAATTTTTAAAAGCATCTGAAATCTCTATGATGGCATGTTGTTGATCTTTTGGGTGCTTTAAAACAGTGCATTCGTGGCAGATCGGTGTTGAGCAATTGGCGCAGAAGAAATTTAAATTTGCCTTATGTTGTAAACATGTATCCTTAATCTTGTTCGAAATCAGATCGATCAGCTTCAGAATTCTGAAATCAGCAGGAAGGGCATCAATGTCCTCTTCGATGGTCAGAGTCCTACGACAGACCGGACAGTTGAGTTTGTGATTAGGTTTGACAGTTTGTTTCAAGCATGGCCGGCAAAACGAGTGTAGGCATGACAACGTAATGGGCACCTTATCAACTCTGTCAAACTGCCCATTGCATTTAACACAGCAGATCAGCTCATTGTTGTTGACCTGGGCCATTTGACCACTCAGTGACGTCAATACTAAATGTTAATTGTTAACCTTTGTTCTAATTGTGAAAAAACGAAATAAAAAATAATCAAATTACAACATTGATACATAGTGACAACATTGATACATATTGGAGATTAAAAAAATTGCTATGAAATTATTTTACAATCATAAATCTCTCACACCAGTTTCAGCCATAACTGGAAACTTAAAATGTAGAAATACTAGAAAGATTCATGTCATTCAAGGTACAGTATAACTACGACTATGTCTATCATGTCATTCAAGGTACAGTATAACTACGACTATGTCTATCATGTCATTCAAGGTACAGTATAACTACGACTATGTCTATCATGTCATTCAAGGTACAGTATAACTACGACAATGTCTATCATGTCATTCAAGGTACAGTATAACTACGACTATGTCTATCATGTCATTCAAGGTACAGTATACATACGACTATGTCTATCATGTCATTCAAGTACAGTATAACTATGACTATGGCTATCATGTCATTCAAGGTACAGTATAACTACGACTATGTCTATCATGTCATTCAAGGTACAGTATGACTACGACTATGTCTATGGGGCCATCCCTATAGTGCGGACATTAAAAATTCATAATTTTACCCCCTTTGCACTCGTACTGTTTTTTGTTCAGATATCCCCTATGTGTACGTACAATACGCTTTGGAGACCCCCCCCCCACAACCCACAAGAAAATCATTTATTTATACTAAATTATGACTTCAGAGTCAAAATTATGACTTCAAAGTCAAAATTAATACTTCAGATTCAAAATTATACATTAAAAATTCATAATTTTACCCCCTTTGCACTCGTACTGTTTTTTGTTCAGATATCCCCTATGGGTACGTACAATACGCTTTGGAGACCCCCCCCCCCACAACCCACAAGAAAATCATTTATTTATACTAAATTATGACTTCAGAGTCAAAATTATGACTTCAGAGTCAAAATTATGACTTCAGAGTCAAAATTATGACTTCAGAGTCAAAATTATGACTTCAGAGTCAAAATAATGTTTCCCGGGTTTTTAACGCCCATTGACTAGCCGAGTGGTTCCCAAAATATGCACCATGGCCCCTTGGGGACCGTTGTACGAAAGGTTCACCATTTTATTATTTTTAAAAGGTACTGGCTCTTTGGGACCCATTGTTGTGTCTCATAGTATTTTATTGGACACATTGTGTCTCATAGTATTTGATTGGACACATTGTGTCTCATAGTATTTGATTGGACACATTGTGTCTCATAGTATTTGATTGGACACATTGTTGTGTCTCATAGTATTTGATTGGACACATTGTTGTGTCTCATAGTATTTGATTGGACACATTGTGTCTCATAGTATTTGAGTGGACACATTGTGTCTCATAGTATTTGATTGGACACATTGTGTCTCATAGTATTTGATTGGACACATTGTGTCTCATAGTATTTGATTGGACACATTGTTGTGTCTCATAGTATTTGATTGAACACATTGTTGTGTCTCATAGTATTTGATTGGACACATTGTGTCTCATAGTATTTGAGTGGACACATTGTGTCTCATAGTATTTGATTGGACACATTGTGTCTCATAGTATTTGATTGGACACATTGTGTCTCATAGTATTTGATTGGACACATTGTTGTGTCTCATAGTGTTTGATTGGACACATTGTTGTGTCTCATAGTGTTTGATGGGACACATTGTTGTGTCTCATAGTGTTTGATTGGACACATTGTTGTGTCTCATAGTGTTTGATTGGACACATTGTTGTGTCTCATAGTGTTTGATTGGACACATTGTTGTGTCTCATAGTGTTTGATTGGACACATTGTTGTGTCTCATAGTATTTGATTGGTTGCGTCTGGTCTTAAGGGAGTTAAAAAATTGTTAAAATTCTAGGAACAAAATTAATTAAATACGTAGCTCATGTGGAACGTACAGCTTCACCATAGCTTGCAGGAAAGCATGCTTTTTCAGCAGATTCGATTCCTACGTCACAAATGTGTGACCCTGCGTCACATATTTGTGACCCCAATGAGACACACACACACACACACTCACAAACACATTTCTCTTTAATGCGTGACGTCATTTAAAATGGATGCGAATTGTGGACTAACCATTATGTACTTCGACAATACTGATAGTTCCCCCCCCCCCCCCCCCCCCCCAGGAAAACGCATAGGCAAGCAGAAACCTCACTCGTTAACCTTTGATAGCAGCTCATCAACAAGAAGGCAAACTCTGAAATTTAATCAGGAAATGGAATGGAGGCGGTATGACAATGACACAATTTAAATTCAAAAAACTATGTCGACGTAGAACGCATAAAGAGCACACTGGACCACTCACAGCAGTGTCATCTACTGCATCGTGGTCAATGCGCAGAATCTCCAAATTCTTTTGAAGAAAGCCTATCAAGAAAATCAAATCAAATACACATACCTTTTTAGATTGTAGCTTCTCCTTTCTCTAACAACAAGTTAGCGTTCTTTGAGATCTGTGTCGCACTTGACTAAAGACCGAGTGGACCTTCGCTCAGATCTGTGTTGGACTTGACTAAAGACCGAGTGGACCTTCGCTCAGATCTGTGTCGCACTTGACTAAAGACCAAGCGGACCTTCGCTCAGATCTGTGCTGGACTTGACTAAAGACCGAGCGGACCTTCGCTCATATCTGTGCTGGACTTGACTAAAGACCGAGTGGACCTTCGCTCAGATCTGTGTTGGACTTAAATACTGGCATGAATCACATTATCAGCCAGCTACTTGGCTTTCCATAAATAAATATAGGGTATGACGTAACTCCTGCAATTCTTGCATGTCCCTACATAGAGCTTTGACAACATTAGAGGGCGTTGTATGTGGTGTTTATATGGTTGTATGTGGTGTTTCATTGGTTGTATGTGGTGCTTCGGGAAGGTTGCATGTGGTGTTTCAGCGGGTTGTATGTGGTGTTTCAGCAGTTTGTATGTGGTGTTTCAGCGGATGTATGTGGTGTTTCAGCGGGTTGTATGTGGTGTTTAAGCGGATGTATGTGGTGTTTAAGGGGTTGCAAGTGGTGCTTCAAGTAGGTTGTATGTGGTGACTCAGGGGTTGTATGTAGTTTTTCAGTGGTTGTATGTGGTGTTTCCGAGGGTGTATGTGGTGTTTCCGAGGGTGTATGTGGTGTTTCAAGGGTTGTATGTGGTTTTTTCAGGGATGTATGTGGTGCTTCAAGGGTTGTATGTGGTGTGTCAGGGGGTGTATGTGGTGTGTCAGGGGGTGTATGTGGTGTGTCAGCGGGTGTATGTGGTGTGTCAGGGGGTGTATGTGGTGTGTCAGGGGGTGTAAGTGGTGTGTCGGGGTGTATGTCGTGTGTCGGGGATGTATGTGGTGTGTCAGAGGGTGTATGTGGTGTGTCAGGGATTGTGAGAGACCTGATTATTCGTAAGGGGGGGGGGGCATCGATTTTCATGATAATTATTTATTCAAATTTTAACGCCTCCGTTAATATTTGAAATTCAGAAAATGTATGTAACATGACACTTGATGTAACATGACACTCCCTGTAACATGCCACTTTATATAACATGTCACTTTATGTAACATGACACTTTTTGTAACATGACACTTTATGTAATGTGTCACTTTATGTTACTTGTCACTTTTTTTAAAACTTGTCGCAAGTACAGGGGCTCTCTTTGTAATCTAATTGTTAAAAAAGTTACATTAATTTGGGTCGTTAGACTAACCATAGTTTGAACAAAAATTTCGCAAAGGATGCAAAGTATATAACGGTCATTGCTTTATCCACTCATTATCTCTTTATTCTTAATGAAGTCTACTTTATACCCTTCATGTTTTAAGACACATTTACTCGCACAAACTCGGTTCGTAAAATTAAACTTGATTTCAACAAGAAATTGATAGGAATGGATGAATCAAAACTGAAAAGAAAGAAACTAGATTTTAGGATCAGCAAAAAATGTAAATTAATGTTCCTCATCAAAACGGTTGATCTCCGTATTGTTATCTCCCTTTCTTCAGCTTTCATCGAATTTCTGCGTTTCTCAAAAAAATTGCTAGAATTAATGAGTTATGCATTTGTTAAATACACAAGACAATCATATTTTATGATACCGAACAATTTGAATCCAATTACATGAAGAAACCCATTCTGTTACCATGGAAACAAGCCAAGACAAATAATATCAAAACTATACATGACCAGACCAGAGCACCAGAAGGGAATCATCACAACTCTCGTACGATTACTTTCATGACCAGATCATCTCTGTCCAACGATACCTCCCAAGACCAGATCATGTCTTCCAATCGATATCGCTCCCAAACGATACCTCTCCCAAACGACACTTCTCCCTCTCGATACCTTTCCCAAACTATACATCTCCCAAACAATATCTTTCCCAATCGATACCTCTCCAAAACGATACTTCTCCCAATCGATACCTCTCCCAAACGATACCTCTCCCAAACTATACCTCTCCCAAACGATACCTTCCCCAATCGATACGCTTCCAAGCGATACCTCTCTCAATCGATACCTCTGCCAAACGATATCTCTCCCAAACGATACCTCTTCCAAAATTAATGATACCGTCCGTGACCAAATGCTTCTAGCATATCATCGAACTTATGCGGCGTAAAGGGGGAGAATTCAAGATTTTTCTTTTGTTCTCTAGTATGCAAATGTAGAGAGCTACTTCCCTTTGATTTAAACCCGCCAGCATCCACTTTGCAGCCCGCGAAGTAATAAAATATTCTTTATTTTTATTATTTTCTAAATAGCTTTGCCCTGTCCTATTTTCTTTTAGCCCGCCCAAGTCTTTCCTTCAAGTTTGACGCCCCACCGTACATTTGCCCCACCGTACATTTGCCCAACTGTACATTTGCCCCACTGTACATTTGCCCCACCGTACATTTGCCCCACCGTACATTTTGGCAACGTTGAAAATAAAATTATATTATCTGATTTTTTTTCTTCAAATTTTTCAAAACTCTATGTTAAAAACAATTTTTTATAATTTCTTTTAGGTCTCTATCTAATGACGTCACCTTATTCATAAAGTTAGCTGCTTTTCGTTAAGCTTTTTCACGTGAAAGCCCAAGTAGGTTATTTTTGGAAACAATGATGTTTACTTATCCCACTTTGAATCTGATTCTTACTTTATTTTTTGTCTACTCATATCTTTGAAAAGTAAAACATTTTCTCAACAGTTATCCCTCTTTGAAAGTTTTAAAATTGCCCAACTTTGATTCGCGTTTATAATATTAATTTTGGAATGTGCTGATTTATATATAGTGGGTTAAAATTGGGAAATTCGGAATTTTAAATCCAATCAAATGGTAAAACCTTTCAATATTCATTAAAAATATGTAAAGCATGATGCCTCTACACGAGTGAGTCTCCTAGAGACGTAGGGCCCCCTACACGCGCGGGGCCCTGGGCCAGTGCCCACAGGGCCCATGTCTTAAGACGGCACTGGTGTATGTGTAGCATGTGTAGCATGTTTCTCCCGTGACGTCATATCTGTCTGATGAACAAGGAAACAGATGCGTCAAGCGACGTTGACCAACAGTTGAATCCGTTTGATGTCTGACATCAACACACCAGGGAATGTGCGATTAAAAGAAGAAAAAAAAATGAAGATAAGACAAATGCGATTATCTTTATCATATGTATAATCTTTATTGAAGGTAAATCCATTCAATATATAATTTAAAAATGTTATAAGTACAACGTGCCAAACAAATAAATAAAATAAAAAACAGTACCACATTTCTAGACAACATATAAGTTATCGTGCTCTTCAACATTGGCATCGACAAATTATAGACATTTACATTCTACTTTAAACATATTTTTCCCGTTCGGAAATTCTTTCTTACCATCACCTCGACTAAAATTGTTCTGTCACTCATTAACTGTGTTTAAATGTGTTTACGTGTCTTAATTTTAAATCTTGACCGGGCATGACGACCATCACCAAGATGCTCTCAGACTAAAATAATAATTTTTACCAAAACTCAGTAGCCTCCCTTCAACAAGGATCGGTAACTGTAACTAGCAGGACGAATCTACATGGCCGCCTTAAGGCCCTTGATCTAAGAATACATCTTTTATGTGTTTGAATTATTTTTTACAGAATTAAGGAAGCAGTTGTGTTTGAATGTATTTGAAGCTATTCTAGTGTTGCAGTAGCAGACTGTTTGATGTAACTCTAGTGTTGCAGTAGCAGACTGTTGGATGACTTTTCAAATTATGACAGAAGGTGACTGAGGAACCTCAATGTTTTCAGGGACATAATCGTATCATAGAAACCCAGTCAAAAACTGTTTTCATTTACACGCCTTGATTGCATCTCTAAGCAATAATTGAATGACTTAACACTTATTCTCTAAGCAATAATTGAATAACTTAACACTTATTCTCTAAGCAATAATTGAATGACTTAACACTTATTCTCTAAGCAATAGTTGAATGACTTAACACTTATTCTCTAAGCAATAGTTGAATGACTTAACACTTATTCTCTAAGCAATAGTTGAATGACTTAACACTTATTCTCTAAGCAATAGTTGAATGACTTAACACTTATTCTCTAAGCAATAGTTGAATGACTTAACACTTATTCTCTAAGCAATAGTTGAATGACTTAACACTTATTCTCTAAGCAATAGTTGAATGACTTAACACTTATTCTCTAAGCAATAGTTGAATGACTTAACGCTTATTCTCTAAGCAATAGTTGAATGACTTAACACTTATTCTCTAAGCAATAGTTGAATGACTTAACACTTATTCTCTAAGCAATAATTGAATGATTTAACACTTATTCTCTAAGCAATAATTGAATGACATAACACTTTTTCTCTAAGCAATAGTTGAATGACTTAACACTTATTCTCTAAGCAATAGTTGAATGACTTAACACTTATTCTCTAAGCAATAGTTGAATGACTTAACACTTATTCTCTAAGCAATAGTTGAATGACTTAACGCTTATTCTCTAAGCAATAGTTGAATGACTTAACACTTATTCTCTAAGCAATAGTTGAATGACTTAACACTTATTCTCTAAGCAATAATTGAATGATTTAACACTTATTCTCTAAGCAATAATTGAATGACATAACACTTTTTCTCTAAGCAATAGTTGAATGACTTAACACTTATTCTCTAAGCAATAGTTGAATGACTTAACACTTATTCTCTAAGCAATAGTTGAATGACTTAACACTTATTCTCTAAGCAATAGTTGAATGACTTAACAATTATTCTCTAAACAATAGTTGCATCACTCACCCTTACGTACAATGACACAGACGCTTAGTTACGACCTTAACCAAAATTACGTCGAACGGACAAATTACGCCCTCGTTTATAACTTACAATTATTTAAACTGTTTTAATGTTACAAGCAATTTGCAAAAGAAAATTCGAAAACTTTCTTTTCCCACTGTCCCATCTCCAAATTAAATGCAAGTAAGTAAGCCTAACAGTTTTAGTATTTAAATACATGAACTGAGGTTAGGAAGTAGATAATCCTACTAACAGCTATAGTACTTAAATACATGACCAGAGGTTGCGAAGTAGGTAATCCTACTAACAGCTATAGTACTTAAATACATGATCAGAGGTTAGGAAGTAGGTAATCCTACTAACAGCTATAGTACTTAAATACATGATCAGAGGTTGCGAAGTAGGTAATCCTACTAACAGCTATAGTACTTAAATACATGATCAGAGGTTGCGAAGTAGGTAATCCTACTAACAGCTATAGTACTTAAATACATGACCAGAGGTTGCGAAGTAGGTAATCCTACTAACAGCTATAGTACTTAAATACATGATCAGAGGTTGCGAAGTAGGTAATCCTACTAACAGCTATAGTACTTAAATACATGATCAGAGGTTGCGAAGTAGGTAATCCTACTAACAGCTATAGTACTTAAATACATGATCAGAGGTTGCGAAGTAGGTAATCCTACTAACAGCTATAGTACTTAAATACATGATCAGAGGTTGCGAAGTAGGTAATCCTACTAACAGCTATAGTACTTAAATACATGACCAGAGGTTGCGAAGTAGGTAATCCTACTAACAGCTATAGTACTTAAATACATGATCAGAGGTTGCGAAGTAGGTAATCCTACTAACAGCTATAGTACTTAAATACATGACCAGAGGTTGCGAAGTAGGTAATCCTACTAACAGCTATAGTACTTAAATACATGACCAGAGGTTGCGAAGTAGGTAATCCTACTAACAGCTATAGTACTTAAATACATGACTAGAGGTTAGGAAGTAGGTAATCCTACTAACAGCTATAGTACTTAAGTACATGACTTGAAGTTGCGAAGTAGGTAAACTTACTAATAGTTATATTAATAGAATACGTGACAAGAGTTTGCGAAGTGAAGTAGGTCAACCTAACATCTGTTCTAATTAAAATAGCGAAAACATGTTGATATAAGTGCTTGCAATTTCCATTGTTGAAAAGCAATATTCGCTATCATTGAGAACTAGGGGACATATAGACTTCCAATCATTGAGAACTAGGGGACATATAGACTTCCAATCATTGAGAACTAGAGGACATAAAGACTTCCAATCATTGAGAACTAGAGGAAATATAGACTTCCAATCATTGAGAACTAGAGGAAATATAGACTTCCAATCATTGAGAACTAGAGGAAATATAGACTTCCAATCATTGAGAACTAGGTGACATATAGACTTCCAATCATTGAGAACTAGAGGACATTTAGACTTCCAATCATTGAAAACTAGAGGACATATAGACTTCCAATCATTGAGAACTTGGGGACACATAGACTTCTTCTTCCATATATTAAGGGCCCACGATCAATTTATTGGTCATTTTGGCTCCTATGCATTTAGAAGCGATAAGCAATGTTTCTGTGCCTGGTGCTGATGAGAGTAGTTCACTGATTGCAAGGGCTACTTTGTGAGGGTATCATGCACTGGGGGTTGGAAGGCCTGAGGCAATAGACGTAAATTCGTCAAATGTTGTCACCCCAATAGGCCAACTTGGAGATTGTAAAAGGACATCGGTTGGTTCCAAAATATATCTACTTAAAAATATATAAAGTCTAAAGTAATATCAAATTAGTAGATGTAACTAGATACGATAATGGAATATTATTTGTCCATGTTTTTTTGAAAGAGTTTTAATAATCACTTGATTCCTTAGCAACGGTCTCAGATAACTCTGAACATATTTCAACGGTCTCAGATAACTCTGAACATATTTCAACGGTCTCAGATAACTCTGAACATATTTCTGACGTGATTGAATACCTTTTATAAGATCTTCTCCTCATATTTATGGTTTCCTTCTATAAGATCTTTTCTTGTTCCTACATGCTCTTTATTTCATTATAACGCTTTTGTTCCGAATACGTCCAAGTAACTACCTCGGTAGTCAATGGAGATACTTCAGAATACTGGATCATTAGTTGTACCTCGTACATAAACTTGGCAAGATAATAATTTATTTACAGCGTGGAAATTGTTTAGCTGCGACACGGCAGAGAAGTTTGACAAACTTATGGCATGTATTGATTACAGGGGAACATTTAATAAACATTAAGGTTTATTGACATACAAAAAAATTAAGCAGGAGTGGGGAACTTTTGGCTCACGTGTCAGGCATGACAAGAAACGGTGGGGAACTTTTGGCTCACGTGTCAACGTGACAAACGGTGGGCAACTTTTGGCTCACGTGTCAGGCGTGACAAGAAACGGTGGGCAACTTTTGGCTCACATGTCAGGCATGACAAGAAATGGTAGGGAACTTTTGGCTCACGTGTCAGGCGTGACAAGAAACGGTGGGAAACTTTTGGCTCACGTGTCAGGCGTGACATGAAACGGTGGGCAACTTTTGGCTCACATGTCAGGCATGACAAGAAACGGTAGGGAACTTTTGGCTCACGTGTCAGGCGTGACGTGAAACGGTGGGCAACTTTTGGCTCACATGTCAGGCATGACAAGAAACGGTAGGGAACTTTTGTCTCACGTGTCAGGCGTGACATGAAACGGTGGGCAACTTTTGGCTCACATGTCAGGCATGACAAAAAAAGGTAGGGAAGTTTTGGCTAACGTGTCAGGCGTGACAAGAAACGGTGGGAAATTTTTGGCTCATGTGTCAGGCGTGACAAGAAACGGTGGGAAACTTTTGGCTCATGTGTCAGGCGTGACAAGAAACGGTGGGCAACTTTTGGCTCGCGTGTCAGGCGTGAAAAGAAACGATGGGGAACTTTGTGGTGTACTATGTATTATATATCCTATTTGTGGTGTACTATGTATTAGATATCCTGTTTGTGGTGCATTATGTATTATATGTGCTATTTGTTGTGCATTATGTATTATATGTGCTATTTGTGATGCATTATGTATTATATGTGCTATTTGTGGTGCATTATGTATTATATGTGCTATTTGTGGTGCGTTATGTATTTTTGCAAAGTATTACCTAAAAGGTGGCCGACCCACGATATCAAATATATAATCCAGAGTGCACATAATAAACATAGTGCACATAATAAACATAGTGCACATAATAAACATAGTGCACATAATAAACATAGTGCACAAATAAACATAGTGCACACAATAAACACAGTGCACATAATAAACATAGTGCACATTATAAAAATAGTGCACATTATAAACATAGTGCACATTATAAACATAGTGCACATTATAAACATAGTGCACATTATAAACATAGTGCACTATTTACCATTAATGCAATAGTTACACATAATGCACTATTTACACATATAGGATGATTACAACGATATTAATGATGACATAAACGTTTGATAAGTCACTTTTAAAAAAATGACATTTAGGAGTGTTAACATCAATAGTTTCATGACATTTAGGACTGTTAACATCAATAGTTTCATGACATTTAGGACTGTTAACATCAATAGTTTCATGACATTTAGGACTGTTAACATCAATAGTTTCATGACATTTAGGACTGTTAACATCAATAGTTTCATGACATTTAGGACTGTTGACATCAATAGTTTCATGACATTTAGGACTGTTAACATCACTAGTTTCATGACATTTAGGACTGTTAACATCAATAGTTTCATGTCAGCTAAATCTCTACTGCACCCAAGATTGCCTGTATCGGCACTGTTGCCGTCCAAGCCCTCTTAGCCGAAACATTCACTTTTTTTGGCATTGCACTTCGGGTTTTCGTCTAGCCTGTGTTTGGTTCTAATAACATGCGAAGCATGACAATGGGATGTCACGTGATGTTTTACTGGATCGCAGCCATCATGTCATCTATGGACTTCTCTTTACGATCTATTTGGCTGAAATACGAACTGACTAGTTCATAACTTCTTACAAAGTATTGAAACTCGGGAGTCTGCAGTAACACGAATGTATGACTTGAATTTTATGTACTTCAAACTATTCCCACCGAGTATGAAACGTGTACATAGTGTGTACATATTGTGTACCGATTAGACAAAGTGTTAGCATAATTAAAATTGTTACGTTGATACTATTAGTAACACTACATTATTTACAGGAAGGCCATTTCAGTCGTCCCGATATGTTTAAATATAGAAATAAGATGGGAAAGAAAGAACTCTTAAAATAGTACAGAACTCTTTGTAGAATATCTGATTTGGAATTTGATTCTTGTTTTAATGTATAGATAGTATGGAACCCTGGCTAAGCGAATATCTTATTGGTATTTGATTGTTTCTCTGACGTATAAATAGTATAGAACCCTTAGTGTGGGAACATCTTATTAATACTTGATCGTTGCCCCTTTGTTCTGAAAGGCTCTCACACCTAGTCGGTGGTGTGTTTCAAGGTAACGCATTGCAGTATGACCTGGAAGTTCATTAGAGCATCATCATTCACGGACATGACCTACATTTAAATCTAGACCAGTGAACGTTGGCCGACCATCACCGCCAATCGTGTCAACAACACATTCATTATAAGATGTCTTGTCGTGGGTTTAAAATAATTTAGTTTACCCTCGTGTAGTTATCGGTTGACACAATGAGTCGTCTCTTTTAGAAACTTAGAATTTGATTTAGCCGGGAGAGGTGCTCCCCCCTCCTCTCCCCTCCTCTCCCACCCCAATCTTGTGATATAGTGAGTGTGGTACTGTTGGTGACATGTAAGGATGGACATGACTGAAACAACATCGAACATCAATGTCATGGTCAACATAAATCATAAGTCAGACATGTTCCTGCAGCATCCGGCGATCATCAGTCTCAAGGTTGAGATGCACCTTTGTAGTAGTCAAGCTTTCAACACTTGGGCCAGCTGTTCAATGTGTCTACAACAAATCATTTGAAGAACAGTTCAAGAAAACTGTAATCCTCCAAATACTCCAATTCACACATCATTCCTGTTGACCAATGGTCGTCAATAGAAAGAAAATGACATAATATTAATTATAAATAAGCATCACATATCTGTCAATAGCAGGAAATTATTATACAAAAAATGTCAAATAAAAAGTAAAAGTTCTTATTCGAACTATGAAACTGCTGTCAAAGATGTGGGAGAATCCACTGCAAGGGGCTGGGAGATTCCACTGCAAGGGGCTGGGAGATTCCATTGCAAGGGGCTGGGAGATTCCATTGCAAGGGGCTGGGAGATTCCACTGCAAGGGGCTGGGAGATTCCACTGCAAGGGGCTGGTGGGAGAGTCCACTGCAAGGGGCTGGTGGGAGAGTCCACTGCAAGCGGCTGGTGGGAGATTCCACTGCAAGGGGCTGGTGGGAGATTCCACTGCAAGGGGCTGGTGGGAGATTCCACTGCAAGGGGCTGGTGGGAGATTCCACTGCAAGGGGCTGGTGGGAGAGTCCACTGCAAGCGGCTGGTGGGAGATTCCACTGCAAGGGGCTGGTGGGAGAGTGCACTGCAAGGGGCTGGTAGGAGATTGCATTGCAAGGGGCTGGGGGGAGAGTCCACTGCAAGCGGCGGGTGGGAGATTCCACTGCAAGGGGCTGGTGGGAGAGTTCACTGCAAGGGGCTGGTGGGAGATTTCACTGCAAGGGGCTGGTGGGAGATTTCACTGCAAGGGGCTGGTGGGAGATTCCACTGCAAGGGGCTGGTGGGAGATTCAACTGCAAGGGGCTGGTGGGAGATTCTACGGAAAGTTGAGAACAACTTTTTTTTTAAATGTACGTGGCCGCCATCTTGCTGTCGACGCCAATTTAAGAAGTCAAGTTTCCTACTCAAGTCCAGGCTACTACTCAAGTCAAGGCTACTACTCAAGTCAAGGCTGCTACTCAAGTCAAGGCTACTACTCAAGTCAAGTCGAACTTTGCCTTTGTCATCTGTGCTTGCGGTGGACGAACAATGTAGTATAATATTTTAACTTTATTTTTCAGTTACCTTTTGTCAATATAATCATAGCAACATTGAAAGAATAACACAATTTTACTGTAACAATCTATGACGTCATAATACTTACCTCTAAATCGTATACGAGTTCGATAATCTCAAACACATTGTGTTTGTCCAGCTCAACATTGCCAGCTTCCTTCAACAAATCGAGCAATTGTTCTTCTTTTGCGTCTGTGAAGATGTACTTCTTGAAGAAGTCCATCCGCTCTGGCTTCATGAGACAGTTGAAGAAGTCTTCACAGTCTTTGAATTCTTGATACACTTGAAACACAAGTCTGGTGTCATTATTTGACCTGACGATTTTAAATTGTTCTCGAAGGATATTCAGATAATTCAGTTTGTCCTCGATCACGATGCAAGCATGTTCGATTTCTTCCCTCTGTTCATGTATTAGTGTCTCAGCCCTCTTTCTGACATCTTCTTCTCGTTGGGCGAGAAGCGAACGGTAGTAGCGAAACTTATATGAAATATCACCTTTGAGATTTCTGTGCGCTCTTTCAAGGTCATTCAGCTCATTTTTGTACGTCTCGATCTTGACTTTCATGGCGTCAGCCACGCTCTGACCGAATCGTTCAAGCGCGTCGAATTTTGGTGCGTAATTTTCAAAAGCTTCTGAAATCTCTATGATGGCATGTTTTTGTTCTTTAGGATGGTTTAAAACGGTGCAGTCGTGGCAGATTGGTGTTTTGCATTTGGCGCAGAAGAAATACAAATGTGATTCATGCTGTAAACATGTATCCTTAATCTTATTAGAAATCAAACCTATCATCTTCATAATTCTGAGATCAGCAGGAAGGGCATCAATGTCTCCTTCTATTGTCTGAGTCTTAAGACAGACCGGACAGGTGAGTTTGTGATCAGGGTCTACAGTTTGTTTCAGGCATGGCCGGCAGAACGAGTGTAGGCATGACAACTTAATGGGCACTTGATCCACTCTGTCAAACTGTCCATTGCATTTAACACAGCAGATGAGCTCGTTGTTGTTGACCTGGGCCATTTGACCACTCAGTGACGTCAACGCTGTAATTTAATTGTTAATCCCTCTTTTAAAATGGGAAAAAATTAGAGAACAAAAATTATAATTGATACATGTCACAGCTACAGTTCTAACAATTTATATCTTTAAAAAAAAAAAAAACAACTAGAAACTATCATGAATGAATGTGAATTAGCGGTTCTCACGCCAGTTTCAACCATAACTGCAATCTTACACTGATAATGGAGTCTATATTTTCATGACTCACGTCAACCGTTGTATGGTGTGATTCCGACCATGTCTATGGGGCAATCCATATAGTATGCCGTACAAAACAACGGGTATATAAACACCCCCAAATGCGTACGTACAGTGAGCTTTTGACACCCCAACCCTCCACAGAGAGCTTTTGACACCCCAACCCTCCACAGAGAGCTTTTGACACCCCAACCCTCCACAGAGAGCTTTTGACACCCCAACCCTCCACAGAGAGCTTTTGACACCCCAACCCTCCACAGAGAGCTTTTGACACCCCAACCCTCCACAGAGAGCTTTTGACACCCCAACCCTCCACAGAGAGCTTTTGACACCCCAACCCTCCACCCAAAGAAAAAACAATCCATTTATTTAGACACCCTCATGACGTCGCAGTAAAAAAATGTGGCAAAAGTTTTCACCGCTGTATGGCGCGCCTGATGGTTCCACGCACACATACACATACACACGCACACACTTTCCACTTACACACACTTTCCACTAACACACACACTTTCCACTTACACACACACTTACACTTTCACACACATTTACACTTACACTTTCACACACATTTACACTTACACTTACACACACACTTACAAACACACTTACACACACACTTACACTTACACACACATTTTCACTTACACTTACACACCCACTTACACTTACATACACACACACAAACTTACACTTACACACTTACACTTACACACACACTTACACACACTTACACTTACACACACACACACACACTTACACACACTTACACTTACACTTCACCTAAACGTGGTCGTTGTTTATGTTGGCGTAAAAGACGTATTGTCGACTAAATTATACTACCAGAGGTTATATCTAGGAGGTTACTGTTGCTACCGTACTACCAGAGTGATATCTAGCATGTTACTGTTGCTAACGTACTTACAGGGTGATATCTAGCACGTTACTGTTGCTACCGTACTACCAGAGTGAATTCTAGCATGTTACTGTTGCTACCTTACTACCAGATCGATATCTAGCGTGTTAACTTGTGAAAGGCAAAACAACGGTGTGATGTGAATATCCAAACATTGCGTGCTATGTTTACAGCATTAGAGATCTAAATAGGCTGTCAGAATCTCAGGATCATCTTTACAGAATTAGAGATCTAAATAGGCTGTCAGAATCTGAGGATCATCTTTACAGTATTAGAGATCTAAATAGGCTGTCAGAATCTGAGGATCATCTTTACAGAATTAGAGATCTAAATAGGCTGTCAGAATCTGAGGATCATCTTTACAGTATTAGAGATCTAAATAGGCTGTCAGAATCTCAGGATCATCTTTACAGAATTAGAGATCTAAATAGGCTGTCAGAATCTGAGGATCATCTTTACAGAATTAGAGATCTAAATAGGCTGTCAGAATCTGAGGATCATCTTTACAGTATTAGAGATCTAAATAGGCTGTCAGAATCTGAGGATCATCTTTACAGAATTAGAGATCTAAATAGGCTGTCAGAATCTGAGGATCATCTTTACAGAATTAGAGATCTAAATAGGCTGTCAGAATCTGAGGATCATCTTTACAGTATTAGAGATCTAAATAGGCTGTCAGAATCTCAGGATCATCTTTACAGAATTAGAGATCTAAATAGGCTGTCAGAATCTCAGGATCATCTTTACAGTATTAGAGATCTAAATAGGCTGTCAGAATCTGAGGATCATCTTTACAGAATTAGAGATCTAAATAGGCTGTCAGAATCTGAGGATCATCTTTACAGAATTAGAGATCTAAATAGGCTGTCAGAATCTGAGGATCATCTTTACAGTATTAGAGATCTAAATAGGCTGTCAGAATCTCAGGATCATCTTTACAGAATTAGAGATCTAAATAGGCTGTCAGAATCTCAGGATCATCTTTACAGAATTAGAGATCTAAATAGGCTGTCAGAATCTGAGGATCATCTTTACAGTATTAGAGATCTAAATAGGCTGTCAGAATCTGAGGATCATCTTTACAGAATTAGAGATCTAAATAGGCTGTCAGAATCTGAGGATCATCTTTACAGTATTAGAGATCTAAATAGGCTGTCAGAATCTCAGGATCATCTTTACAGTATTAGAGATCTAAATAGGCTGTCAGAATCTGAGGATCATCTTTACAGAATTAGAGATCTAAATAGGCTGTCAGAATCTGAGGATCATCTTTACAGAATTAGAGATCTAAATAGGCTGTCAGAATCTGAGGATCATCTTTACAGAATTAGAGATCTAAATAGGCTGTCAGAATCTGAGGATCATCTTTACAGAATTAGAGATCTAAATAGGCTGTCAGAATCTGAGGATCATCTTTACAGAATTAGAGATCTAAATAGGCTGTCAGAATCTGAGGATCATCTTTACAGAATTAGAGATCTAAATAGGCTGTCAGAATCTGAGGATCATCTTTACAGAATTAGAGATCTAAATAGGCTGTCAGAATCTGAGGATCATCTTTACAGAATTAGAGATCTAAATAGGCTGTCAGAATCTGAGGATCATCTTTACAGAATTAGAGATCTAAATAGGCTGTCAGAATCTGAGGATCATCTTTACAGAATTAGAGATCTAAATAGGCTGTCAGAATCTGAGGATCATCTTTACAGAATTAGAGATCTAAATAGGCTGTCAGAATCTGAGGATCATCTTTACAGAATTAGAGATCTAAATAGGCTGTCAGAATCTGAGGATCATCTTTACAGAATTAGAGATCTAAATAGGCTGTCAGAATCTGAGGATCATCTTTACAGAATTAGAGATCTAAATAGGCTGTCAGAATCTGAGGATCATCTTTACAGAATTAGAGATCTAAATAGGCTGTCAGAATCTCAGGATCATCTTTACAGAATTAGAGATCTAAATAGGCTGTCAGAATCTCAGGATCATCTTTACAGAATTAGAGATCTAAATAGGCTGTCAGAATCTCAGGATCATCTCTACAGCATTAGAGATCTAAATAGGCTGTCAGAATCTCAGGATCATCTTTACAGCATTAGAGATCTAAATAGGCTGTCAGAATCTCAGGATCATCTTTACAGCATTAGAGATCTAAATAGGCTGTCAGAATCTCAGGATCATCTTTACAGTATTAATCCGTTGTTTTTTTTTAAAATTAAGTGTAAGTTCTTTCTGCCAAGACTCAAAACCCAACCCCCTCCCGTACGCAAAATCTCCAAAATCGACCCTTCCCCCCTTTATTTATGGCCACCCTCAGTGCGTACATGCTATATAAACTCAGTGACGTCAACGCTGTCTTTTATTTGTTAACCTCAGTTTTAAAAGGGGAAAAGTTAAAAAAAATAATAGATCCATGTCACAGCTCCAGGTTTAACAATTTATAGCATTTAAAAAAAAACAACTAGAACTTATCATAAATGTAAGATAACGGTTCTCACACCAGTTTGAGCCATATTTGGAAGCTTACACTGATGATGTAGTCTATACTTGAAAGATTCACGTCATTCGAAGTGTCATATGATTACGACCATGTCTATGTGGCAAAGCATATAGCAATACGGGAAAAAATCAAAATTTCGACCCTCCCTCCCCATTGCACGCGTATCTTTAGACCCCCCCCCCCCCCGTGCATACGTAAAATGAGCTTTCGACACCCGGCCCCAAAACACAACAAAATTCCGTTTATTTACACACACTTATGACGTCGCAGTAAAAAAAATGTGTCAAAAGTTTTCGTTTTCTATATATTAATTTCCCACGATCAATGTATTGATCATTCAGGCTCCTATGCATGTAGAGGGGATTTGCAATGTTTCTGTGCCTGGTGTTGATGAGCGTAGTTCACTGGTTGCAAAGGCCACTTAGTGATGGTATCATGCACTGGGTGCTGGAAGGCCTGGGGCAATAGAAACACAATTTTTTTATGGCTGTCGCCTCAGCTTTTGCTTTCGAAAGTTTGTTCCTATCCCTGATTGTCTTGGGCAGGAATGGGCAGTTCCTGTACTGGCTTCCTGTTTATGAGCCGGAACTGCCTGTCATGGCTTCGTCGCTGTTTATTGCTGTTTGGCCTGCCCAGGGGTTCTAAAAATATGCGTTACGTCACCCAGGAATGCCGCGTTACCCTAGCCCACGCTTTATCATAAACTCACATACACACACATACACACACACACACACTCCACGTAAACGTGTGGCGTTGGTTATGAGGGCGTAAAGGGCGAATTGTCGACTAAATGTTACTGTTGCTACCTTACTACCAGTATGATTTCTAGCATCTTACTATTGCTATCGTTATACCCGTTTGATAAGATAAGATAATATAAGATATTTTTATTGATCCAAATAAATGGGAATTTGTTGTTTTACATTCATCGTACATATTTCCCTCAGCCCTTGAAATGTTACTACTGCTACCTTACTACCATTGTGATATCTAGATTGTTACTATACCTACCTTACTACCAATGAGATATCTAGGTTGTTACTATTCCTACCTTACTACCATTATGATATCTAGATTGTTACTATACCTACCTTACTACCAATGTGATATCTAGCATGTTACTAATGCTAACTTACTATCTATTGTGTTACTATTGCTACCGTACCACCATTGTGACATTTAGCATGTTACTATTTTTACCCTACTACCAGTGTGACATCTAGCATGTTACTAATGCTACCTTACTACCAGTGGGATATCCAGCATATTACTAATGCTACCTAACTACCAGTGTGATATCAAGCATCTTAGTAATGCTACCTTACTATCAGTGTGACATCTAGCATGTTAGTTGTGCTACCTTACGATATAACGTGCTACTGTTGCTACCGTGCTACCAGTGTGATATCTAACGTGTTCACTTGTGCAACGCATAAAGCAACAGCAGGATGTGAATATCACAACATTGCGTAATCATGTTTCAGCATAAGAAATCTAAATAGGCTGTCAGAATCTCAGGACATTTTTTTTACAGAATTATTATTTTTAAAAAAATTAAATTTAACGTAACTTCTTTCTGCCAAGACTGTCCCCCCACCCCACCCCCCACCCCCCGCCCATGGGGCATATGCTGCCACCCCCCTCTTTTTTTCCCACCCTCATTCCGTACATGCTCTAATTGATGACTCCTTATACAGTTATGAAGGAAGTAGTTCAATCATTAAGTGTATGATGTTTGATATGTAAACCATACAATAAAAATGCAGCATATATCTTCAATGCAAGTAAACGTTATCATGTTGTATCTAAGAACATTATAATCTAAAACATAACATTTTTAATGGTCACGTGTGTAGGGCTCTGCATATGGATAGTTATAATAAGAAATAAAGTAAACACGTGAAACATATCTAAAATACGTAGACAGTCTGACCATAGGATTGCTACATATACGTGATTTCCTTTAACTGGTGTACGTCTTGTCTTACAAAAAATGAAATATAAATATTGTAACCTTAATTCGTGACGTCATTCTTATCTTAGAGGTAGTAAATATAAATATTGTATCCTTAATTCGTGACGTCATTCTTATCTGAGAAGTAGTACATATAAATGATAACCTTAATTTGATGACGTCATTCTTGTTTTCAAAAACAACATATCTTAAAACTGCATTTCATATTTGTTTATTGATTGCAGACATTACTTAGAGTATCATACTTCTTAAGTAAACATTGCAAGAAAATCAAATCAAATAAAACATACCTTATGCATTCGCGGCCTATCTGTTTCCCTAAACAACAACAGGACGTAGCTCAGAGAACACCAGGACGTTGGTTCAGAGAACACCAGGACGTTGGTTCAGAGAACACCAGGACGTTGGTTCAGAGAACACCAGGACGTTGGTTCAGAGAACACCAGGACGTTGGTTCAGAGAACACCAGGACGTTGGTTCAGAGAACACCAGGACGTTGGTTCAGAGAACACCAGGACGTTGGTTCAGAGAACACCAGGACGTTTGTTCAGAGAACACCAGGACGTTGGTTCAGAGAACACCAGGACGTTGGTTCAGAGAACACCAGGACGATAGTCGAGATCTGTGCCAGACTTGAATAGTAGGCGATATCACATTATCAATAAAGCTCCTCCAGTTCCCTAGAAAACTATGGGGCATTTCCGAAATTATGTCTTTCCTGGAAATCCCGATCGATGGAAGTTTAAATCCAAGGTTTGCCAGGTTGGAAGCGGAAAGTTGCATGTGGTTTATTTCGTATCCGGAAATTTGATCGAAAGAAATTTCGTCGACGGTAAATTGATCTTTTTTTCCGTTTTTACGTTTAAATTTTGCTTCAAATGTCTTTTTGAACGCATTATTTTGTTTTTACTATATAGTATAGTGCGTTCAAAAAGAAATTTGACGAAAATCTTAACGTGTGAACTGAAAAAAAGATTCGACCAAATTTCCGGTCGATCAAATTACCGTAGATCAATTTACCGTCGACGAAATATCTTTCGATCAAATTTCCGGTAATCGGTTTATTTGGGGTTTTGAGGAAACATGATTATTTGTATTACAAAAAGTGGCGGGGGGGGGTCGACTTTTATGATACAAATAATAAATAAAATTGTATGCAACATGTCATGAGTTGTATATCTTCTTTGATAAGTTATCTTTGTACTTCAATTATTTATATAGTTCAAAGTCCTTTCCAATTTGTCATTGAACTGTTACATTTATTTGGGTCAATAGACTAACCACAGCTTGAGCATTCCTAAAGGGTGCAAAATATATAAATACATTTTTGCTTTGTTTACTCAATATCTAATAGATCTTAATTAAGTCTAATATTTATCTTTTATATTACGTTATACTATGTATAAAAATTTCTTGGACTGAATTCTAGTGCTAAAATTGAGTTAAACAAGAAGTAGATTTGAATGCTTTAATCACAACTGATGATGTATACAATTAAATTTTAAGATCAGCGAAAAAAAAAATGAATTGTTTCCTAATCGCTAAGGTTGCTTTATACCACGTGACTGGCTTGTTTGAGTTCATCTTTTATTTAATATTGTGCGATACCCAAAAACATTTGCTAAAAAAATGAGTTAATTAATAGGTTAATTAATGGGTTAATTATTGGGTTAATTATTGCGTTCATTATTGGGTTAATTAATGGGTTATCCATGGATTGAGTACCCGAGACATTCGTATTTGATGTTACTGCCCAAGTTGAATCCAGTAACATTTAAATTTACAAACCCATTCTGTTATCATGGAAATAAGCCAAGAGAAATAATTATAAACAATGGCTTCCGTGACCAGAGCACCATAAGGGTATCATCATATCTCCCAAACGATACCATCCATGACCCGAACAACTCTTCCAAACGATACCTCCCCCAAACGACACCTGCCTCAAACAATACCTCTCCCAAACGATTACTCTCCTAGGCGATACCTCCCGTGACCCGATGCTTTGTGACATGACCAACTCATGCTTTGCGGGGTAAGGGAGAGAATTCAAATATTTTTTTTTCTTTTGTTCTATAGTACGCCAATCCCGAGAACTGCTTCCCTTTAGTTTAGACAATGAAATGTCAAAAAAAAAAAATAATTAAAAAACAGCATTTAAGAAACGCATGTAAGTAAATGATATGATCTGATTTCATTTCACATGTTTCAAACGTGATATCAAAAAGAAACGTGTCTGTTTCTATCTGATCACGTGACCTTATTCATAAAGTAAGCTGTGTGGCATTGTTTTTCACATGAACGCTAAATTACGTTATATTTTTGGAACAAATGATGTTCTATTCATCTCATTTTGAAATTGATTTTTTATCTTAATGTTTCTAATGATCTGCTAATTGTATAAAGGGCTCGATATTTTCAACAGTTGTTAAATACTTCAGATCAGATTGTCTCTCTATTTGATGTGGTGGCTAGGAGTAGATTGTCTCTCTATTTGTCGTGGTAGCTAGGGCCGGTATGTCTGTCTATTTGTCGTGGTAGCTAGGGGCGGATTGTCTCTCTATTTCTATGTACATTATGACACCCATGTACAAATGCGTAAGTACATTATGTCATCCCGTACAAGTGCATATGTACATTATGACATCACTATACAGGCGTGTGTACACTATGTCATCCATGTAGGAGGGCGTATGTACATATAACATCACTGTAGAAAGCGTGTGTACACTATGTCCTCCATGAACGGGGACAAATGTAAACTATGGCATCCCTGTACAACGCCGTATGTACACTATGACATCATTGTACTAGGGCCTATTTACACTATGACATCACTGTACAAGGCCGTATGTACAATATGTCATCCCTGTACAAGGCGTGTGTACCAATGAACAAATGCATGTAAATTTGTTTATTAGTATGGACAAATGTCTGTATATTTGTTCATTGTTATGGACCACTGTATGTACATTTGTTTATTGGTATGGACTAATCTATGTATATTTGTTCAATGGCCAGAAGTAATATTACAAAAATAACAACTAATGAAGTAAGATATGTGCACATTGTTGAAATCAAATTTAATCCATAACATGATTTAATATTTTCAAAAAACACGCACAAGATAAATATAATTTGAAAAGTGATGGCAGCAATGAAACAAAATAAATCAATAATAAAATATATACAGGAATCTCTTGTTGGCCTTTCGGGTAATAATTGGCAGCGAAGTGATTTTTTTAAAAAATTTTATATTAGTTTTTACTGGTTTTTGTTCGAGGAAGAAGGCTTCCTGCCGATACGCTCGTTGTTTTGCTGCGTCATTTTTGTGTCTCTCATTTCCTTACTCTGACAAAGAAGGGTTACTTTAAAGTACGACTCACATTTCCTTACTCTGACGTAAAGGTGTTTTTTTTTAATAGGACTGGCGTTTCCTTACTCTGACATAGAAGTGATACTTTAAAGTACGACTCACATTTCTCTTACTCAAACACAGTAGGGTTACTTTAAAGTACGACTCATATTTCTCTTACTCTGACATAAAAGTGTTACTTTCAACTAAGACTAACATTTTTACATACGAGATGTGATGCCATTGCTTGAGTTCAGGAGGAAACAATGTCTTTCCATGACTGCCTATTGATTTTCTTTACATAAAATCATATGTTAGTTCGATTATATATATATGTATATATATATATATATATATATA
>CAXITT010000130.1:283320-298817 GCA_964033795.1 Lymnaea stagnalis | reverse complement strand
ATATATATATATATATATATATATATATTAAAACGTTGATTTTCATAAAAGATTTACAAAAATGATTATCACAGTATGTGTCGACTGTGGTTTGACGGACGGAGAGATGGTTTTTGACGGAGGGATGATTCATCCTCAGCCATAATATATCTACAAATAATATAACGTGTTTGACTACGTTATATTGCGAAATATGTGATAATAAATGTGATGGACATTTTAGTGTGTGAATGAAATTATCTTTTTTAAAATGCACCTTGGGTTTTAGCGTTTAAGAAACAGTTCACTTTGTGTGATGCAACATTGTAGTCCCAATGTACAGTAGCTGTATGGTCAAACATTTTAGGCCTCAGTAAAGTTGTAGGCCTCATGTACAGTAGCTGTGTGGCCCAACATTTTAGGACTCATTACAGTTGTAGGCCTCATGTACAGTAGCAGTGTGGCCAAACATTGTAGGCCTCAGTACAGTTGTGGGCTTATGAACAGTAGGTTTAATAATAGCCCCACACATTATTCAGAAAAATTGAGTTTGCTGACCTACCTCATTAAGAGTGTTAATAAGTTTTTTAACAAAACATTTTTAGAAATATTTTAACGTTCGACCAACTGGTTCAAAGTAAAGGTCATGTCGAAGTAAATGTCACGTTTAAGTAAAGGTCATGTTTAAGTAAAGGTCACGTTTAAGTAAAGGTCACGTTTAAGTAAAGGTCACGTTTAAGTAAAGGTCACGTTTAAGTAAAGGTCACGTTTAAGTAAAGGTCACGTTTAAGTAAAGGTCACGTTTAAGTAAAGGTCACGTTTAAGTAAAGGTCACGTTTAAGTAAAGGTCACGTTTAAGTAAAGGTCACGTTTAAGTAAAGGTCACGTTTAAGTAAAGGTCACGTTTAAGTAAAGGTCACGTTTAAGTAAAGGTCGCGTTTAAGTAAAGGTCGCGTTTAAGTAAAGGTCGCGTTTAAGTAAAGGTCACGTTTAAGTAAAGGTCACGTTTAAGTAAAGGTCACGTTTAAGTAAAGGTCACGTTTAAGTAAAGGTCATGTTTTAGTAGCACCCATGACTTAGTTTTCCCGTTACATTTATATAGAACTTTAAGGACTCTTCAATCGCTGGCTCTTTCACAAACTGTGTCCGGGTCATACAAAGCCTTGTGTATGAATGCAATGTCTTCCAGTGAATATCGGTGCCCAGAGATTTGGTTCCTGAATGTGCACCCGGAGGCTAGCGGCGTGTTATAAGTAAACAGGTCATTGTTTAAAACGGACACGCCGGCTTTTCTGGAGCACAGGCCTGTGACGTAGATATCCTCTAACCAAAATGTCGGCAACCGTAGCGACGCCTCGAACAGCAGACGCGAGGCCAGGGACGTCATGGCGTAGGCCGTCCCGGACACGTAGTTCGGGTACGTGTCTTCTTTGAACACGTCATACGGTGTGTACCATTTAGAACCGGTGCTTCTCATGGGCTGGGCGCCCCACTGCACGCTCCCCATGACGAACGCACGCGGTGACTCGGGTGAAGCAGCCTGGCCCCGCAAGGTCTGCACTAGTAATGGAACATTAACGTACATGTCGTCGTCAGCTTTCAGAATAAACACAGCCTCCGGGCATTTCTTAGTCACCCATTTCAGAATAGAAACGGATTTCAAGCTTAAATTGTTGTAATGGTCGATGTAGTTCTCTTGCAGGATATCTCCGAAACGCTGCGCCTCAGCCACGATGTTTCGCTGCGTTTCACTGCGCGTGTCGAGTTCAGATCCTATAAAAAAGATCAAGGTGGCGTTGTTGGCGTTGCTGGCGTAACTCCCCCACGTTTTGCGGATGGTCTCCCTTCCGGCGAAATTGGATCGAGTTATCGGAACGCATATGACCAGCTCAGTGAAATGACCGGCGCAGTTAAATTTGGGCGTGATCACGTGGTGAAAATCATGAGGGTTTATCACCGGCTCTTTTAAAAATGCCTTCTCTTGTACTAGACTAGCATCTGGCCCGGAGTAAATCGATGAGCTTTTGTTCAGTAAGAACGTTGGAGATGTTTCCAGTGTGCCTTTCTCGTGTGCAAGGTCGGTTGAGTTTGCCTTCTCGTGCTTGTGGAACGATTTGAGGACCACACATTGGTAGATGATCACGTTGATAATTAAAAATCCAATTACGAATACAAGTTTGAGGCACGTTAACCGTGTGGTGATGCACGCAGCAGGCGATGGTTCCCTGTGGCAAAAATACAGAGAAAACTAGTAAACGTTTTAAATAGACAGAACTGAAGTCCCATTACATAAATAAATGCTTATTGATTTTATAACACTTAATGGTTTAACAATGGTCAAATAAATTGGTCTTCTCTGGCTCAACTCTACCACCACCATCGACAGATACAATTAGTGGCCTAGCCACAGTGCCACAATGAGTGGCCAAGCGGGTGTTGCAACAATGAGTGGCCTAATGTGGTGGGTTGTCACAATGAGTGGCCAAATGTGGTGGGTTGCCACAAAGAGGGGCCTAATGTGGTGGGTTGCCACAATGAGTGGCCTAATGTGGTGGGTTGTCACAATGAGTGGCCTAATGTGGTGGGTTGCCACAATGAGTGGCCTAGCGTGGGTTGCCACAATGAGTGGCCTAATGTGGTGGGTTGCCACAATGAGTGGCCTAATGTGGTGGGTGTCACAATGAGTGGCCTAATGTGGTGGGTTGCCACAATGAGTGGCCTAGCGTGGGTTGCCACAATTGAGTGGCCTAAGGTGGTGGGTTGCCACAATGAGTGGGCTAGCGTGGGTTGCCACAATGAGAGGCCTAATGTGGTGGGTTGCCACAATGAGTGGCCTAATGTGGTGGGTGTCACAATGAGTGGCCTAATGTGGTGGGTTGCCACAATGAGTGGCCTAGCGTGGGTTGCCACAATGAGTGGCCTAATGAGGTGGGTTGCCACAATGAGTGGCCTAATGTGGTGGGTTGTCACAATGAGTGGCCTAATGTGGTGGGTTGCCACAATGAGTGGCCTAATGTGGTGGGTTGCCACAATGAGTGGCCTAATGTGGTGGGTTGCCACAATGAGTGGCCTAATGTGGTGGGTTGCCACAATGAGTGGCCTAGCGTGGGTTGCCAAATGAGTGGCCTAACTTTGGTTGCCACAATGAGTAGTCTAACTATGGTTGCCAAAATGAGTGGCCTAGCGGGGGTTGTCACAATTAGTGGCCTAGCGGGGGTTGTCATAATTGTCCGTTTTGGGTCCGGTTCTATTCACAATGTATACCGGGCCACTGCTCCTCTTGTTTGGGAGGCATGCTGTGGAGAGCCAGTCATTTGCAGATGACATGCAGCTATCCAAGCATACCAATTCCTCTCTTGTCGATTCTGCTATCCGGACTTTGCGGAGAGCATTGCTGATGTCAAGACGTGGATGACACTCAGCAAATTGAAGCATAACGATGACAAAACGGAAGCACTTCTTAATCACGATCACAAATCATCCTCTAACTCAGCTTTCCCCACTTCCTTTCATGTAGGTCACTCCGACATACAGTTTCCATTCTCCGCTAGAAATCTTGGTTATATTCTGTCTAACAACTTGTCTTCCGATTATCATATCTCTCAGATTTGTCGCTCTGCATACACCGCTATTCGTCAGATCAGCTCCATCCGCCAATATCTTACAGTTGGTGCAACAAAAACCCTAGTCAGTGCTCTTGTTCTCTTTCGTCTTGAGTATTGTAAGTCTCTTCTATCAGGTTCACCAAAACATTTCATAGAAAAATTACAAAAGGTTCAAAACTCAGCCGCTAGGCGAATTCTAAAGGCAAAAAAACTTGATCAGGTCACACCACTACTTCATACACTTCATTGACTCCTTGTACATGAACGGATTGACTACAAACTCTCTGTTCTCTGCCACAACTTTTTCTCGAATTCCTCCCCTTCCTATCTTACCGAACTTCTCTCTGCCTATTCACCCGTTTGACAGCTTCGCTCCTCCGCAGACGCGCGTATTCTTTCTGTCCCCAGACTCGCACAAAAACATACGGTGAACGATCGTTCTCTTTCTGTGCGCCCAATCAATGGACCATTCCTTTACACATCAACCATATACCGACCATCACAACCTTCAAAACGGCACTCAAAGCGCATCTCTTTAAACGCTACTATCCTGACTGATTCCCACCTCTGACCGAAAAACGATGGTACTGAGTGTCGTCCATGGTTTGAGATGGAATTAGTTTTGAATATACATTTGTTTTGTCTTATTTAATTAATGGGTGTCAGTTAATTTTTAAAAAAAGTTTTTTTTTTTATTATGTCTGTTAAGTTGTATGTACAACGCGGTGAGCCCAGCCCTAGGCTTGGGTTATGTCTGTTAAGTTGTATGTACAACGCGGTGAGCCCAGCCCTAGGCTTGGGTTATGTCTGTTAAGTTGTATGTACAACGCGGTGAGCCCAGCCCTAGGCTTGGGTTATGTCTGTTAAGTTGTATGTACAACGCGGTGAGCCCAGCCCTAGGCTGGAGTACCACGCTATATAAAACCACCTATAAAAATAATAATACAAAATAATATGTTTAAGGAAATGTTTTGAAACTTGTATTTTTATTGTTTTAGATTTATTGGTCTTCTTTGTTTTGTTCTTGTGGAAAATGTCACCTCTGCAAATGTTAGCATTCCCCTAGCAACTTCTTAGCATTCCCCTAGCAACTTCTTAGCATTCCTCTAGCAATCCCTAAGCGTATCCATAGCTAACCTCTTAGCATTCCGCGAGCAACCCCTTAGCATTCCTCTAGCATTCCCTTAGCTCTCCATTAGTCAGCCCTTAGCCTTCGCCTAGCAAACCTTAGCACTCTCCTAGAAGCCCCTTAGCATTCCTCTAGCATTCCTTTAGCTCTCCACTAGTCACACCGTTATATTTCGCCTAGCAACCACTTAGCACTCTCCTAGAAACTCCTTAGCATTCCTCTAGCATTCCTTTAACTCTCCACTAGTCACACCGTTATACTTCGCCTAGCAACCACTTAGCACTCTCCAAGAAACTCCTTAGCATTCCTTTACCAACCCCTTAGCATTCCTCTAGAAACCCCGAAGCAATCCTCTAGAAACCCCTTAGACTTACTCTAGCAACCCATAGCATTCTCCTAGCAGTCCCTTAGCATTCCCCTAGCCGTCGTTTAGTCTTCCCCTTAACACTCTCCAGGCACGCCTCAATGTTCCCATAGCAACCCCTTAGCATTGCCCTAGCGACCCCTTAGTCTTCCCCTAGCAACCTCTTATCATTCCTCAAGAAACCCAATGGATAAAATATCAACTTCGGGAAGATGGGTAGGGACTAATTTGTGATGTCAGCTGAATGTGTTAACCACAGTGTTCTGTGACGTCAGATGAATGTGTTAAACCACAGTGTTCTGTGACGTCAGCTGAATGTTTTAAGCCACAGTGTTCTGTGACGTCAGCTGAATGTTTTAAACCACAGTGTTCTGTGATGTCAGCTGAATGTGTTAAACCACAGTGTTCTGTGATGTCAGCTGAATGTGTTAAACCACAGTGTTCTGTGATGTTAGCTGAATGTGTTAAAACAGTGTTCTGTGACGTCAGCTGAATGTGTTAAACCACAGTGTTCTGTGATGTCAGCTGAATGTGTTAAACCACAGTGTTCTGTGACGTCAGCTGAATGTGTTAAACCACAGTGTTCTGTGACGTCAGCTGAATGTGTTAAACCACAGTGTTCTGTCACGTCAGCTGAATGTGTTAAATCACAGTCTTCTGTGATGTCAGCTGAATGTGTTAAACCACGGTGTTTTATGACGTCAGTTGAATATGTTAAACTACAGTGTTCTGTGACGTCAGCTGAATGTGTTAAACTGCGGTGTTCTGTGATGTCAGCTGAATGTGTTAAACCATGGTATTCTGTGCATAAATTAAGCCGTTTATTTATTTAGGTTGAATGGAAAGAAGAAGTTATATCCCTTTTTTGTGTGATATTTCAGAAATCGAACAGTTCGAACAAATCGAACTGATCGAAAAAATCGAACGGATCCATTATCCGGAAGAAGTATCCATTGGAGTCGCATTTATATAATATCCACAACATATCTCTACACCAACATATCCGCCATAGATCCTTACACCAACATATCCACAATATCTCCCTACACCAACATATCCACAATATTTCCTTACACGAATGGATACTTCTTGAGTTGCCTACTGTGCTCTATTATTTGTTATATTTTCATTTCTACTGTTGGCTGAGGAAGGCTTTATGCCGAAACGTCCTTGTTTTTTGTCCTGTTATCTTATTTCAAGCTTCCACATACCTCGTTTTGCTTTTTTATATTCATTTACTAAGCTTGAAAGCAGTCCTTTCATTTATATTTTCTGGCTGTTTCTGACAGCGAAAGGATGTGGGTTCCTAATTGTTGGGCCGGCAAATGCGAACGTGCGCCTTCCGTAAGTCTCAAGGTGAAGGCGTCGTATCGAGAGTTTGCCACTATCGGATGAGTGGAGTTGTCTAGTGGATACATAAAGCGTCATGGGCGCTTTGAGATAGGACGGCGCCAGGTCTTGCAAGCAGCGGTAGCACCAAGTTGCAATTTTGTACTCTATGCGAGCGATGAACCAGTAGCCAATGCAACTCTCTCCGAAGTGTTTAAGCCCGGGTCAAATCAGAAGTGTTTAAGCCCGGGTCAAATTTGCGTTTGACAAACAATACGGGTCGCATTATTCTGTACTATTTAAATTTTGAATATCACCTTACACCAACATATCCACAATGTATCAATACACCAACATATCCAGAATATATACCTACACTAACATATTCACACTATCTCCCTAGCCCCAACATATCCACAATATCTCCCAACACCAACATATCAATAATAAAACCCTTCAGTAACATATCCATAAAATCTCCCTAAACCAACATATCCGCCATATCTCCCTACACTAACATACCTGTAATACCTTCCGACACTAACATATCTACAATATCTCCCTACACCAACCTATGCATAATACATCCCTACACCAACATATCCACGATATCTCCGAGCTACACCAACATATCTATAACATCTTCCTACACCAACATACCCACAGTATGTCCCTACACTAACATATACACAATATCTCCCTACAACAGCATATGACAATATATCTCCTCACCAATATATCCACAATATCTCCCTACACCAGCATGTGACAATAAGTCCCCACACTAACATATCCACAATATCTCCCTAAACTAACATATCCACAATATCTCCCTACACCAACATGTCAACAATATACCCCACACTAACATATCCACAACATCTCCCCACACTAACATATCCATGATATCTCCCTACAGGTTCACCCCAGGGAGGCCTTTCCTTAGCACCTACTACTTAATATGTTCATTAATAGGCGATTAGAATTAAGAATTGAAAGCAAAGTTTGTTTTTTGTTTTAAAAAGAGAAGATGACGTCACCGCTTTGTTCTGGATGCCTCTTCCCCACCTGTGTGTTCACCTGTCACACATTTCCCACCTGTGTGTTCAACTGTCACACATTCCCCACCCGTGTGTTCAACTGTCGCACATTCCCTAACTGTGTGTTAAACTGTCACACATTCCCCACCCGTGTGTTCAACTGTCACACATTCCCCAACTGTGTGTTTAACTGTCACACATACCCACCTGTGTGTTCAACTGTCGCACATTCCCTGTGTGTTCAACTGTCACACATTCCCCACCCGTGTGTTCAACTGTCACACATACCCACCTGTGTGTTCAACTGTAGCACATTCCCTGTATGTTCAACTGTCACACACTCCCCACCAGTGTGTTCAACTGTCACACATTCCCCACCCGTGTGTTCAACCGTCACACATTCAATACTTGTGTGTTCAACTGTCAAATGCAAAATAACGCTTCCGTCAAGAGCACAAATACATGACTGTCACTCTCCCCATCATTGCATGATATGGTCTTTGTATAATTCGTCAGGTCTATGCTAACACAGGAGCGTTGAGCTAGTGTTAAATGCCAGAGGTGTGTTGAATGTAGGGCGTAGAATGCGATAAAAAGCGAGGCCTTGGTCTATAAGTGAGTTCACGAATCAGTTCTAAGGCTATGAAAGCCAGTGTGTGGAGCCAGTGTGTGTGGTCAGTGTTGGGTTCTGTGTGTGAGGTGTGTGTGTGTGGCTAGTGTGTGAGGCCAGTGTTTGGGGCCGGTGTGTGGGGCCAGTGTGTGGGGCCAATGTGTGGGGCCAGTGTGTGGGGCCAGCGTGCAGTGTGTGTGGCCAGTGTGTGGGGCTAGTGTGTGTGGCCAGTGTGTGTGGCCAGTGTGTGTGGCCAGTGTGTGTGGCCAGTGTGTGTGGCCAGTGTGTGTGGCCAGTGTGTGTGGCCAGTGTGTGTGGGCCCAGTGTGTGGGCCCAGTGTGTGGGCCCAGTGTGTGGGCCCAGTGTGTGGGCCCAGTGTGTGTGGCCAGTGTGTGGGACCAGTGTTTTAGGATCAGGATCAATGTGTGGGGCTGGTGAGTGGGCCAATGTGTTTAGCCAGTTTGTAGGATAAGTATTTCAGGGTCAGTGTGTGGGGCCGATGCGTGTGGCCAGTGTGTGGGGCCAGTGTGTGGGGCTAGTGTGTTGGGCCAATATGTCGGACCAGTCGGTGGGGTCCAGTTTGTGGGACCAGTGTTTGAGGATCAGGGTCAGTGTGTGGGGCTGGTGAGTCGTGCCAATGTGTTTAGCCAATTTGTAGGACAAGTATTTCAGGGTCATTGTGTGGGGCCGATGTGTGGGGCCAGTGTGTTGGGCCAGTGTTTAAGGGAAAGTGTATTGGGCCAGCGTTGAAGGGAAAGTGTATTGGACCAGCGTTTAAGGGCCGGTGTTTGAGGCCAGTGTGTGAGGTCTGTGGTTGAGGGTAAGTTTGTGGGAACAACGTGTGGGGCCGGTGTATGGAGACAGTGTTTGGTTCCAGTGTGTGTACGTGTGTAAGTGCACTACAGTAACGCGTTATGTAGGCGCAAATGTCAAGACTTAAAATAATATCAACTCAGTACACTGATACATACAGCGAGATGCGCCTGTCAATGCAAGGCAACATTCCAGAGTCAGAAATCAACAAAATATTTCTGCTGGTAACGTAAATGGTAACCTTGGTAAATTTAATACCGTGCTTTAAGGTAACCTTGGTAAATTTAATACCGTGCTTTAAGGTAACCTTGGTAAATTTAATACCGTGCTTAAAGGTAACCTTGGTAAATTTAATACCGTGCTTTAAGGTAACCTTGGTAAATTTAATACCGTGCTTTAAGGTAACCTTGGTAAATTTAATACCGTGCTTTAAGGTAACCTTGGTAAATTTAATACCGTGCTTTAAGGTAACCTTGGTAAATTTAATACCGTGCTTTAAGGTAACCTTGGTAAATTTAATACCGTGCTTTAAGGTAACCTTGGGAATTTAAAACCGAGCTCCATACAGAGGGCTGTTTGCTATAAAACGTATTTGAAGGAATGGGAAACTCTAGACTTTTGTTTGACTTGACAGGAGTAGACAAGGGAATAATTAGGTCCCAAACTTGTTGGTGTCAATGTGCTTTCTCGTCGAAAGTTTTAAGGGCATTTTAAATCATTAATTGCAAAAAGGGGGGGGGGGGTATCAATGAGAACCAAGACTGACATTAAAACGGAAATACCGCAAGTCACCAATGTTCACACGGGCGCGTATTAGAGATCTGCAACGCCAGTAACCAATGTTCACATGGGCGCGTATCAGAGATCTGCACCGTCAGTCACCAATGTTCACATGGACGCGTATCAGAGATCTGCACCGCCAGTCACCAATGTTCACATGGACGCGTATCAGAGATCTGCACCGTCAGTCACCAATTTTCACATGGGCGCGTATCAGAGATCTGCACTGTCAGTCACCAATGTTCACATGGGCTGGTATCAGAGATCTGCACCGTCAGTCACCAATGTTCACATGGGCGCGTATCAGAGATCTGCACCGTCAGTCACCAATTTGCACATGGGCGCGTATCAGAGATCTGCACTGTCAGTCACCAATGTTCACATGGGTGGGTATCAGAGATCTGCACCGTCAGTCACCAATGTTCACATGGGCGCGTATCAGAGATCTGCACCGTCAGTCACCAATGTTCACATGGGCGCGTATCAGAGATCTGCACCGCCAGTCATCAATGTTCACACGGGCGCGTATTAGAGATCTGCACCGCCAGTCACCAATGTTCACATGGGCGCGTAATAGAGATCTGCACCGCCAGTCACCAATTTTCACATGGGCGCGTATCAGAGATCTGCACCGCAAGTCACCAATGTTCACATGTTCGCGTATTAGAGATCTGCACCGCCAGTCACCAATGTTCACATGGGTTGGTATCAGAGATCTGCAGTCTTAAGGGCGGAACTTAGTGTTTCTCACAAACATTCATTATATTTGTTAGTACTGGGGTGGGGGTGGGGCATGTAATTAGTCGTGTCAACACCATCATCGACATACACCTTAATAGACTCCCAACCATGACCTGCCTCTACCATCACACTGCTACACTGGGACGTGTCTTGACCTTTACCATCTCATACCTCGAATTAGACCACCCCATGGCCTCTACCATCCCATCCCTCCACTCAGAACACCCCATGGCCTCTACCATCCCATTCCTCCATTCAGACCATCCCATGGCCTCTACCATCACATTCCTCCCATTAGACCATCCCATGGCCTCTACCATCACATTCCTCACATTAGACCATCCCATGGCCTCTACCATCACAGTCCTCCCATTAGACCATCCCATTGCCTCTACCATCACATTCCTCCCATTAGACCATCCCATGGCCTTTACCATCACATCCCTCCCATTAGACCATCCCATGGCCTCTACCATCACATCCCTCCACTGAGACCATTCCATTGCCTCTACCATCACATTCCTCCCATTAGACCATCTCATGGCCTCTACCATCCCATCCCTCCACTCAGAACACCCCATGGCCTCTACCATCCCATCCCTCCATTCAGACCATCCCATGGCCTCTACCATCACATTCCTCCCATTAGACCATCCCATGGCCTCTACCATCCCATCCCTCCACTGAGACCATTCCATTGCCTCTACCATCACATTCCTCCCATTAGACCATCTCATGGCCTCTACCATCACATCCCTCCCATTAGACCATTCCATTGCCTCTACCATCACATTCCTCCCATTAGACCATCTCATGGCCTCTACCATCACATTCCTCCCATTAGACCATCCCATGCCCTCTACCATCCCATCCCTCCATTCAGACCATCCCATGGCCTCTACCATCACATTCCTCCCATTAGACCATCCCATGGCCTCTACCATCACATCCCTCCATTCAGACCATCCCATGGCCTCTACCATCACATCCCTCCCATTAGACCATCCCATGGCCTCTACCATCCCATCCCTCCATTCAGACCATCCCATGGCCTCTACCATCACATCCCTCCATTCAGACCATCCCATGGCCTCTACCATCCCATCCCTCCCATTAGACCATCCCATGGCCTCTACCATCCCATCCCTCCCATTAGACCATCCCATGGCCTCTACCATCCCATCCCTCCATTAGACCATCCCATGGCCTCTACCATCACATCCCTCCCATTAGACCATCCCATTGCCTCTACCATCACATTCCTCCCATTAGACCATCCCATGGCCTCTACCATCACATCCCTCCCATTAGACCATCCCATGGCCTCTACCATCCCATCCCTCCACTGAGACCATTCCATTGCCTCTACCATCACATTCCTCCCATTAGACCATCTCATGGCCTCTACCATCCCATCCCTCCACTCAGAACACCCCATGGCCTCTACCATCCCATCCCTCCATTCAGACCATCCCATGGCCTCTACCATCACATTCCTCCCATTAGACCATCCCATGGCCTCTACCATCACATCCCTCCCATTAGACCATCCCATGGCCTCTACCATCACATCCCTCCCATTAGACCATCCCATGGCCTCTACCATCACATCCCTCCCATTAGACCATCCCATGGCCTCTACCATCACATCCCTCCCATTAGACCATCCCATGGCCTCTACCATCACATCCCTCCCATTAGACCATCCCATGGCCTCTACCATCACATCCCTCCCATTAGACCATCCCATGGCCTCTACCATCACATCCCTCCCATTAGACCATCCCATGGCCTCTACCATCACATCCCTCCCATTAGACCATCCCATGGCCTCTACCATCACATCCCTCCCATTAGACCATCCCATGGCCTCTACCATCACATCCCTCCCATTAGACCATCCCATGGCCTCTACCATCACATCCCTCCCATTAGACCATCCCATGGCCTCTACCATCACATCCCTCCCATTAGACCATCCCATGGCCTCTACCATCACATCCCTCCCATTAGACCATCCCATGGCCTCTACCATCACATCCCTCCCATTAGACCATCCCATGGCCTCTACCATCACATCCCTCCCATTAGACCATCCCATGGCCTCTACCATCACATCCCTCCCATTAGACCATCCCATGGCCTCTACCATCACATCCCTCCCATTAGACCATCCCATGGCCTCTACCATCACATCCCTCCCATTAGACCATCCCATGGCCTCTACCATCACATCCCTCCCATTAGACCATCCCATGGCCTCTACCATCACATCCCTCCCATTAGACCATCCCATGGCCTCTACCATCCCATCCCTCCCATCAGACCATCCCATGGCCTCTACCATCCCATCCCTCCATTCAGACCATCCCATGGCCTCTACCATCACATCCCTCCCATTAGACCATCCCATGGCCTCTACCATCCCATCCCTCCCATTAGACCATCCCATGGCCTCTACCATCACATTCCTCCCATTAGACCATCCCATGGCCTCTACCATCCCATCCCTCCCATTAGACCATCCCATGGCCTCTACCAACACATCCCTCCCCTAACAAAGCCACATCTGATCCTAACCCTAACCCTAACCCTAACCCTAACCCCTCTTCACTTCATCAATCTTCCTAAATCAGAGGTTGACGAGCCAGGTTATTGACCCCAATCGGGGTAAATATGTAGTAATGAGGGGTCAATAGCACTCAAAAATCTATAAAATTCTCCAGAGATGTGCAGTCTGACAATTGGTTGATGCATTTTATTCGCATTCACTCTTTCTTCTGTCATCTGTCATCTGGCTTCCTCAGAATGTGTACAGCAGAGCGCATTCTGGTTGAATATAGCTTTCACGCTGGTTGAGTACATAAACAACTGATCTATTGGTAGCTGACACTGTGGTTGTGTACATGAACAACTGATCTATTTATAGCTGACACTGTGGTTGTGTACATGAACAGATGATCTATTTATGGATGTGACTGTCGTTGAGTACATAAAAAACTGATCTATTTATATCTGCCAATGTTGTTGATATCATGAAGAACTAATTTATTTATAGATGCCTCTGTGGTTTAGTACATGAATACTGATCTATTTATAGATGCCACTGTGGTCGAGTACATAAACAACTGATCTATTTATAGCTGCCGCTGAGGTCGAGTACTTGAACAACTGACCTATTTATACCTGTTTGGTGGAGTCATTGAACAAGTGGTCTATTTATTGATTGGTGTGCATGCTCCATCCGTCACTTGCGTGCAAGAGTCTGTTTGGTTTGCTCAGAGCTCGCCTGTCCCATGTATCGATAAAGATTTTGGCTTTCACGGTCAGAGACACACTCTAGAACACATGACTTGACATTCACGGTAAGAGACACACTCTAGAATTCCTGACTTGACATTCACGGTAAGAGACACTCTCTAGAGCACATGACTTGACCATCACGGTAAGAGACACTCTCTAGAGCACCTGACTTGACCTTCACGGTAAGAGACACTCTCTAGAACACCTGACTTGACATTCACGGTAAGAGACACTCTCTAGAACACATGACTTGAAATTCACGGTAAGAGACAGTCTCTAGAATTCCTGACTTGACCTTCGCGGTAAGAGACACTCTCTAGGACACCTGACTTGACATTCACGATAAGAGACACTCTCTAGAACACCTGACTTGACATTCACCGTAAGAGACACTCTCTAGAACACCTGACTTGACCTTCACGGTAAGAGACACTCTCTAGAACACCTGACTTGACATTCACGGTCAGAGACACTCTCTAGAACACCTGAATTGACATTCATGGTAAGAGACACTCTCTAGAATACCTGACTTTACCTTCACGGTAAGAGACACTCTCTAGAACACCTGACTAGACACCCACGGTAAGAGACAGAGGTATTGTTATACATGTCACTGACACACTGCGCGTTAGATCACTGACCCACTGCACGTTCGATCACTGACACACTGCTTGGATCATTTATATAAATATATCAGTCACAGTGGGAGAACAAGGTATAATTTATTCATCCGCGTGGGAGTAGGACCATAGATAGAAATAGTTCAATAGGACATATCTCCATGTAGTTCATTAGGACATATCTCCATGTAGTTCGTTACGACATATCTCCATGTAGTTCATTAGGACATATCTCCATGATATCAATTACTAATCTTATGTAAAATCAATTTTATTTGATTAAACAACTAATTTTATTTATATAATAAATGTAAAAATGTTCCAGATGATCTAGATTTGTGTCGTTTTGGGAACAAATTCCATGATTATCTTAGCGTACGCGAGACACTGACTGAGACATTGGGCTTCAAGGGGATGAGAAAGGGGTGGGTTGGGTTGTTGGCAATCCTTCTGTATAGAACATCGATAGCTTTAAACATTGATAAGATTAACATTAATTTTGAGGTTTCAACACGAAACTGTGGGGAGTGCTTGTGGGTAAGGGGTGTGTGTAATGAGTGTTTAAATGTAATATAATTGATGTGTGTGGTGGCGCACTTGTGGGTCCCACGCAAGATCTTAAAATCCACATTTTGTTTGTGGGTGATGTGGGGGAGGAAAAGACAACTCATTCCTAAGAATTGCTTTTATTCTCTGATTGCAAAATTGACTTATCATTTTTTTAAATTTAATTTTTTAATTTGTTTTTCTAGAAGCTGCGAACTTCAAATATCGTGGAAGCTACAAGCTATAAATGTCAATGAAAGCTAAGAGCTGCAAATGTCAATGAAAGCTAAGAGCTTTAAATGTCAATGAAAGCTAAGAGCTTTAAATGTCAATGAAAGCTAAGAGCTTTAAATGTCAATGGAAGCTAAGAGCTTTAAATGTCAATGGAAGCTAAGAGCTGTAAATGTCAGCGGACGCTAAGAGCTGTAAATGCCAACGTAAGCTAAGAGCTGTAAATGTCAATGGAAGCTAAGAGCTGTAAATGTCAATGGAGTCTACAAAGTTTAAAGTTTAGTTCGAATTAAACAACTCTTATTCACAAAATTTTTCGTAAAAATCCCTTATAAAATTTAATATCGAACAATCGGGGGGGGGGGGGGTGGGGGGGGGGGGGGGGGGGTATGAAAATTTGAAAAAAA
>CAXITT010000130.1:271899-283196 GCA_964033795.1 Lymnaea stagnalis | reverse complement strand
AAGTAACCCCTTTTATTTCCCCCCTAATTAGGGCCGTACCCCCCCCCCCCCCCTAAAGGCCCGCAATCTCACATTTGTCTCAGGCCTCAGAAATATTTTAATATTCTAATGACCCACCCTCTCTTACACCACATTCTAATGACCCACCCTCTCTTACACCACATTCTAATGACCCACACTCTCTTACACCACATTCTAATGACCCACCCTCTCTTACACCACATTCTAATGACCCACCCTCTCTTACACCATATGCTAATGACCCACCCTCTCTTACACCACATTCTAATGACCCACCCTCTCTTACACCGCATTCTAATGACCCACCCTCTCTTACACCGCATTCTAATGACCCACCCTCTCTTACACCGCAGATTTATTTCCCCAACACTTTCAACAACAAAAATAAATTTAAAAAAAATATATATATATATATAGTGCACTAACGCTCTTGTGATATTTTTTTAGAATCTCATGTAGCACAATTCTTGGGAAGCTTATTTCGCTTTATTGAGCTTTAAGTTCATTGGCTGAAGAACTGTTGTCCCATTGATGAACAGCTTTAAGATAATTGGTAAAGCACCGCTGTCTCAGTGATGAACAGCTTTAATTTTATTAGCTAAAGCACCGCTGTCCCAGTGATGTACAGCTTTAATTTAATTGGCTAAAGCACCGCTGTCCCAGCGATGGACAGCTTTAAGTTCATTGGCTGAAGCACTGCTTTCTCAGTGATGAACAGCTTTAAGTTAATTGGCTAAAGCACCGCTGTCCCATTGATTGACAGCTTTAAGTTCATTGGCTGAAGAACCGCTGTCTCAGTGATTAGCAGTTTTAAGTTAATTGGCTAAAGCACCGCTGTCTCAGTGACAAACAGCTTTAATTTCATTGGCTAAAGCACCGCTGTCCCATTGATGAACAGCTTTAATTTCATTAGCTAAAGCACCGCTGTCTCAGTGAAAACAGCTTTGATTTCATTAGCTAAAGCACCGCTGTCCCAGTGATCAGTGATGAACAGCTGTAAGTTCATTGGCTGAAGCACCGCTGTCCCATTGATGAACAGCTTTAAGCTCATTGGCTGAAGCACCGCTGTCCCATTGATGAACAGCTGTAAGTTCATTGGCTGAAGCACCGCTGTCCCGTTGATGAACAGCTTTAAGTTCATTGGCTGAAGCACCGCTGTCCTCAGTGATGAACAGCTTTAATTTCATTGGCTAAAGCACCGCTGTCCCATTGATGAACGGCACACATGTCACTGTTTATTTTTACCATGCTTAGACACACTAATACGACTAGGATGATTGATAATATTATGTTTGCGAAAAATCGGTTATAACCACATGTAGAAGAAAAAAAATTTAAAAAAAAAATAGTTTTTATTTGAGTTTTTCCATTCTTTAGAGGGCGCATATTCAAGAAGAAATATTAACTAGCACATGTCTCTAACAAAGACTTTTTTTTGGAATAAAAAAACAACTTAAAATTAATGTGGATGAAGGAAGTAGAGAAAAGACTTGATTATATACCGATAGTTTGGAACAGAAACAGACTAATATAATTAAGATACTAGAGGACGGGTTCCCAGCCTATCGGTCGTGACCTCAACTAGAAGGGTTCCCAGCCCATGGGACGTGACCTCAACTAGAGGAAGGGTTCCCATCCCATGGGACGTGACCTCAACTAGAGGAAGGGTTCCCAGCCCATGGACGTGACCTCAACTAGAGGAAGGGTTCCCAGACCATGGGACGTGACCTCAACTAGAGAAAGGGTTCCCAGCCCACGGGACGTGACCTCAACTAGAGGAAGGGTTCCCAGCCCATGGGACGTGACCTCACATGTGTTTGCGTTTGGTTTCTAAAACAATTATCTAAAAGAAATTTGTGTTTTCTAAACCGTCTCATAAAATAAGTTAAAAAACAATCAGATGAAATCATTCCTCACTGGGAAAATCCTTTAGATTGTTCCTTTTTAATTAAAATTTTTAAAAAATTATAATATGATTTATTTGAAATAATAATGTAAATAACTTTTTAAAAACTTACCTTTGTGGCTGCTGCATTATGTACCGTAATGAAAACTTTTAATTGTCATTACATGTTATTGAATATTTAGCATCGGGATGTTTACAGTAGATTAGTTAAATATTTCTTTTGTTAAGCTGATAGGAATTTGAATTTAAATAGACTTTGGTCTTTCTTTGTTTTTTTCCTTACTTCAAAATTTAGCGCGACAAAACATGAGAAGGAATAAAGAACTCCCCCAGATCGTGTGATAGGAGGACACATGGCTGAATGACACTTGACCCTCCCCCCCCCCCACCGTAAACCCAACAGTTAAACTGGTTTTTTTAATAGATGATAATCAGGCCTTTCCGGCAAGTACGTCATGAGCAGTGTACTGCGTGTATAAGTTACCTGGGCCTGGGTGTCACGGTCGGAGTAGGTATGAGGTTGAGAATAGCATTAACAGCTTAAGGGGGACAAGACAGTTACGTGGGACATGAGACGCAGGAGTGTTTCTCAAATGATGACAAGACAGTTAAGTGGGAAAATGGAAGTAGGAAAGGTTCTCAAATGATGACAAGAGAAGTAAGTGGGACTTAGAAGCAGGAGTGGTTCTCAAATGATGACAAGACAGTTAAGTGGGACTTATAAAGCAGGAGGGGTTCTCAAAAGATGACAAGACAGTGAAGTGGGACTTAGGAACCAGGTATAATTCTTAAATCATGATAAGACAGTTAAGTAGGACTTAGGAAACAGGAATGGTTCTCAAATGGGATTCAAATTCATTAAAAATTTTACGTCCTTGATTAAGTGATTTTTATCAAATAAATATATGAAGTAAAATATGAAGTACCATATGAAATGATATATGACGTAACATACGAAGTATATAAATTAATATATGAAGTAAAATATGAAGTACCATATGAAATAACGTATGAAGCAACATATGACATAACATATGACATAACATATGACATAACATATGGCGTAATATATGAGGTAACATATGACATAACATGAAGTAATATATGAAGTGGCATATGAAGTAGCATTTGAAGTAATAGATGAAGGAATCGATGAAGTAATAGATAAAGGGATCGATGAAGTAATAGAGGAAGTAATAGATGAAGGAATCGATGAGGTAATCGATGGAGTAATAGTTGAACTAATCGATGAAGTAACCGATGAAGTAATGTCACCATCTTATCGGTAAGAGAATGGAATTGTTTTCGACTCCATTCGAACACTCTGACTCTGTGATTTTGGGGTGGGGTCGGGGGTGGGGCTGGGTCTAAGCTATGAAAAAAAAAAGAATTGAGAACAGAACTTAAACGTCAAGTCTTTAACGGTGAAATACATTACAAAACTGAACACATTGGACAATACTCCCCAGGGTTAACGGTTTGTGGTCGACTGTACTGACTTGGCCTTTGTTCTCTGCCAAGCTTAAGGATTATACCGATTATAAGATTTTGCGGTTCAGGGCATAATTAACATTTTGAAATCAACCCTAATAATCAGATGAATAAGATTTAAATTTCTTAAATGTTTCTGCTGCACCGAAGAAACATCAATAATTCTTTTGAGATCCAAAATTGAAAGATAACATTTAAGTTCTTAGAAACAAAACAAAAAACCGTGTATCATGTATGCCAGCTATCGTCAAATTCCTCTCAGCACCAGAGTGAACCACTGGTCACGATAACATAAGCCAAGGATCTTAGACGGTAAAATAATGAACAAGATTTATAAACCAGCTCGTCCTTGGTAAATCTTATTGCAGACATTTGTCCTGTCAGATCTGGGGAGTGTCTGCCAAGTCTTGGGAGTGTCTGTCCAGCTTTCCTTAGTTTTAATGTTGACCCTCATGTCATGGGCTGATTGCCGATGACATGTAACGTCAGTGGCGGAGCTAATGTGGAGATTTTTGCCACCCCTTTCCACGGGGAAAAAATTGGCAGTTGTCCGAAAATGCTGCCCCTCCATACAAACAAAACAAAAAGTGCCGACTCCTCCTAACCCCCCTTTCTACGCCCCTGTTTCACATAAAAGAATGGCGGTGTTCTTAATTCAAGGCAATATGTTGCGTGTCGTTTTGAAAGGTCATGTCAACGAAAGCCTCGAGACGACATGAAGAGACAAAAATGTTGGCTATTTTTAACGAAGGTAAATTGAGTTTATTTTTTCTAGCGGTAAAAAGCCACTTCAAAAGTTTCTGTATGGTGACTATGCATAGAGTCATTTGGACCACAACGATAAGAGACTGACAGGTTGCGAAAAGACAGTGCACTCGAAAACGTAAGAGATAAACAATATGAAGATGTTGACAACTCTTTCAACCCCATCTCAGCTAAAACCCTACCCTCTAACCTTACCCTCCAACCCTAAACTCCCAACTTAACCTCCAACCCTACATTCCAAACTTAACCTCCAACCCTACCCTCCAACCCTACCCTCCAACTATAACCTTTGCCCTACAGTCCAACCCTAACCTCATACCCTACTCTTCCACCCTAACCCCAATCCTACCCTCTAACCCTGCCCTCCAAACCCTTCATTCAACCCTACCCAAGACCTATCCCTAACCCGAAAACACTATCCTCCAGCCCTACCCTCCTGCCCTAACCTCCAACTTTACCCTCAAACCCTACCCCCTTATTTTACCCTCCATCCCAAACCCTCTAACCCTACCCTCTATCTTTACCCTCCAAACCAACCCTCCAACCCTACCCTCCAACCCTACCCTCCAACCCTACACTCCAACACTACAATCTAACTTTACCCTCCAACCAAACTCTCCAACCCTACCCTCTAGCTTTACCCTCCAACCCAACCCTCCAACCTACACTCCAACCCTACCCTCCAACCCAACCCTCCAACCCCCCCCCCCAACCCTCAACTCTCCAACCCTACCCTCTAGCTTTACCCTCCAACCCAACCCTCCAACCTACACTCCAACCCTACCCTCCAACCCAACCCTCCAACCTACACTCCAACCCTACCCTCTAGCTTTACCCTCCAACCCAACCCTCCAACCTACACTCCAACCCTACCCTCTAGCTTTACCCTCCAACCCAACCCTCCAACCTACACTCCAAACCTACCCTCTAGCTTTACCCTCCAACCCAACCCTCCAACCTACACTCCAACCCTGCTCTCTAACTTTACCCTCCAACACTACCCTCCAACCTACACTCCAACCCTACCCTCTAACTTTACTCTCCAGCCCAAACCTCCAAGCCTACCCTTTAATTTTACCCTCCAACTTTACCCTCCAGCCCAAACCTCCAACCCTACCCTCCAACCCTACCCTCCAACCCTACCCTCCAACCCTACCCTCCAACCCTACCCTCCAACCCTACCCCAACCCTACCCTCTAAAATAGCCTCCAACTTTACCCTCCAACCTTGCTCATGGCCATGAAATAATGCTTGCTTCATATTGCACGCCCGTAACGTAAGACATGCCCGTAACGTAAGACACGCCCGTAACGTAAGACATGCCCGTAACGTAAGACATGCCCGTAACGTAAGACATGCCCGTAACGTAAGACATGCCCGTAACGTAAGACACGCCCGTAACGTAAGACACGCCCGTAACGTAAGACACTGACTGCTGAAGACGCCAGCCATTTTATGATCTCAACATTGTCCAACACTTTCTGCAGTGCAATCAGATTTCAGATTTGTATAACCTAAGGCAAGGATAGTACAACTACATTTAAAATAGCGTTACAGACAGGCAGACACATACACTCAAACGTACACCATGTCTAGAACAATACTGTCACAAGGTTAAAATTTCATAGTGCTAATATGTGACAGTGCTAAGATGTCACAATGCTGAGACAAAGTGATATAAAGGGAACAATCCGGAGCCATTAATATGATTCGTATATTTCCTATATCAGTGTATGATGTGCCGATTCTTACCTGTCCATAAAGGTGATATTCAGCTGTGCCTCGGGGTCGGAATTTTTAATTGAACTCTAAAAAGAGGGACTCATTTTCTTTGTGCTAACAATTATTTGAGATAAGAATCTCTTTCCTCACTATGATTCCAATCTGCTTGCAGCGTCTATCTTTGTTGTATTGGACTTTTCTTCAATGCATTGCTGGGTCATTTTCTTGGTGACATTCATGCCGTAATCCATATGTAGAAGCGTAAATAAATCTAACTTACAATATCTTAAGTCTCTTTTAGCCTCTGATTTACTTACAATATCTTACGTCTCTTTTAGCCTCTGATTTACTTACAATATCTTACGTCTCTTTTAGCCTCTGAATTACTTACAATATATTACGTCTCTTTTAGCCTCTGATTTACTTACAATATCTTACGTCTCTTTTAGCTTCTGATTTAATTACAATATCTTATGTCTCTTTTACCCTCTGATTTACTTACAATATCTTACGTCTCTTTTAGCCTCTGATTTACTTACAATATCTTACGTCTTTTTTACCCTCTGAATTACTTACAATATATTACGTCTCTTTTAGCCTCTGATTTACTTACAATATCTTACGTCTCTTTTAGCTTCTGATTTACTTACAATATCTTATGTCTCTTTTACCCTCTGATTTACTTACAATATCTTACGTCTCTTTTAGCCTCTGATTTACTTACAATATCTTACGTCTTTTTTACCCTCTCATACGTCTCTTTTACCCTCTCATACGTCTCTTTTACCCTCTCATACGTCTCTTTTACTCTCTCATGCGTCTCTTTTACCCTCTCATACGTCTCTTTTACCCTCGCATACGTCTCTTTTACCCTATCATACGTCTCTTTTACCCTCTCATACGTCTCTTTTACCCTCTCATGTGTCTCTTTTACCCTCTCATACGTCTCTTTTACCCTCTCATACGTCTCTTTTACCCTCTCATACGTCTCTTTTACCCTCTCATACGTCTCTTTTACCCTCTCATTTTTAAATGTGTTTGTTTTTGCACAGTTCGCGGTATTTGAAAGTAATTTATCATTTACCCTATGGCTTAAAGACGTCATTGTAGCAAAATGTTATCTCCCCCTTCCCCCCCCCCCTTCCATAATTAGAAACCCCCCCCCCCCAAATCGAATTCCAAACACATCTTTAATAAATTATCAAGTTCTCCCCCTTCCCCCCCCCCCTTCCATAATTAGAATCCCCCCCCCCCCCAAATCGAATTCCAAACACATCTTTAATAAATTATCAAGTGTGTTTTGTTTTTTAAAATTATTTTGAGTTGAGTTGTTTTTTTCCTCTAAGATATGACTCCTTTAAGCACACTAGAGCCAACTGAAATGGCTCCTTTAAACACACTAAAATCAACTGAAATGACTCATTTAAACACATTAAAATCAACTGAAATGACTCATTTAAACACACTAAAGCTAACTGAAATGACTCATTTAAACACACTAGAGCCAACTGAAAAGACTAATTTAAACACACTAAAGCCAACTGAAATGACTCATTTAAACACGCTAGATCCAACTGAAATGACTCATTTAAACACACTAGAGCCTACCGAAAAGACTCATTTAAACACACTAAAGCCAACTGAAATGACCCATTTAAACACACTAGAGCCAACTGAAATGACTCTTTAAAACACATAGGTCTTACTAAAATGACACCTGGTGGATCCTGGGATCTGGACGCCAACTCGTTCTTGGCGTCCAATTGTTTAAAGCTGTATGGAGCTGTTATCGACAGCAGTAGACAGTTCTCAAAGGGTGGCAATAATTGGAGCCCCAGCCCCCCCACCCCCCACCCACCTCATCATAGAAAGTCACCCACGTCTCTGGTTCCACACAATAAAAGCAGCAAAGAAATATCAAACTCAATTTGGGGGGGGGGGGGGGCATCTAAAGGGTAAGCTTAAGTGTAATAAATTGGCTTAATTGGCGTTCACGAATGTGGACCAAAAATGCCATAGAAATGTATTTTTAGTAACTTACCTTAGGGAATTCCTTGAGATCCTCATTACGAAAATAGGCCACACGAATATTAGGGATGATTGTTTAATTGGTTAAAATGAGTTAATATTAGTTAAATTCACTTAAAACTGGATATTCTAGAGCATTGTTACACCACTCGCTAGATCCATTTCACCTTTTCGTATCACAACAACGTCCCAGCCAGGTGAGATCAGTTTTTTTACCAAAGCCATTCAGTGACCCATGACCTACACACATCCATGCGTGCTGCTGCTGGTGACCCGACTGGCACCGTGGTGGCTCATTGTGTCGATGCCAACCAACCGGGTTGAGAGTTGTCAGTGTCGACTGGGAGACGGCACGGTGTGGCGGCCCCAGGTTTGGTGGGGAGAAACTGACATGCCATCGGTCTTACAAGGGAGAAACCAGGATGTCATTTTGGAGAGAGAGGGAGAGAGAGAAAGAGAGAGAGAGAGCTTTTGAGCTGCGCGGCTTTAACATGCATGACTGCCGGCGTGCAGGTAGAAGCGGGTCACGGCGTGGGACATTTTCACAACTGTATGTCCAGGTGGGATGCCTGATAAGAGTCGTCATCATACGCTAAGGCATGGGTTCTCAAACTGTGGGTCGCCACCCCTTTGGGAGTCGTGCGACCCTTTCACGGGGGTCGCCCAAGACCATTGGAAAACACACATTTCCGATGCCAAAGGTTTTAGAAACCCATTGATTTGGACCGGCTAAAATACAAAGATATGTCACAAATTTTCATTATGATTGGAGACTAACGTGTTACGAAATTGAGAGCAATTTCCTTATCTAACGACACTGTCCGCAGAAGAATAGGTGGCATGACTGATGATATTCTTGATCAGGTAATGCAGGAAATGTGGACCGGAGTGTGTCGTCTAGATGAATTGACATTGGACCGGAGTGTGTCGTCTAGTTGTCTTGACATGTGGACTGGAGTGTGTTGTCTTGATGACTTGACATGTGGACCGGAGTGTGTCGTCTAGATGACTTGACATGTGGACCGGAGTGTGTCGTCTAGATGACTTGACATGTGGACCGGAGTGTGTCGTCTAGATGAATTGAGATGTGGACCCGAGTGTGTCGTCGAGATGACTTGACATGTGGACTGGAGTGTGTGATCTAGATGACTTTACATGTATTTCATTGTATTTTGGGTTCATGCCGTTTGTGGTCAACTCGTCTTAAAACGTAGGCAACCTCAGTCGTGTGGTTAGTGGCGCGTGTGGGTAGTGGCGCGTGTGGGTAGTGGCGCGTGTGGGTAGTGGCGCGTGTGGGTAGTGGTGCGTGTGGGTAGTGGCGCGTGTGGATAGGGGCGCGTGTGGGTAGTGGCACGTGTGGGTAGTGGCGCGTATGGGTAGTGGCGCGTGTGGGTAGTGGCACGTGTGGGTAGTGGCGCGTGTGGATAGTGGCGCGTGTGAGTAGTGGCGTATCTAGAAAGGAGACGTAGTGACACGTGTTGTGGTCATTTATGACCAACATGCCACGTAAATTTCTCTATCTCTCCCTCTCTCTATCTCTATTTATATACATATACTTTGTCAATTTTTTAAAATCTTTATCAAAATATTCCCACTTTAACTTGTAGGAATTAGTGGCCTTTTAAATGCCCATTTTAGGACTAAATACATTGTGGCATAACCTTGCACTCCTATCTGACAATACTATTGGTGATAAGGAATTAAATATATAACACTCTTTTGACAGTTATTGCAGTGTTTCCAATCATTGTACTCTAAGCGTTATATGAACATTGGGATAACATTAAACATGAAATTTGAAATTAATGTCCCAAAACTTTGTCCGTTCGTAAATGCTGAAATAAACAGTTAAACTGTATTAAAATCTTGATTAACTTAATAGGGGAAGTAATCCAGCCATTTAGGAGGATTGTTGGTTGCTTTTTTTAAAAAAATGAGTTTCTTCCCCCTTTTTACGTCTTCTGTTCCACGATAAATCAGCACACCTTTTAGTGTTGAAATTTTTTAAAATGCATCATGGCAAAGCGAAGATAACACGATGATTAACCCTAACCCTAACCCTGAACCTGACCTTGACTCTAACCCTAACCCCATCCTTGACCCTAACCCTAACCCCATCCTTGACCCTAAGCCTAACCCTAACCCCATCCTTGACCCTAAGCCTAACCCTAACCCCATCCTTGACCCTAAGCCTAACCCTAACCCCATCCTTGACCCTAAGCCTAACCCTAACCCCATCCTTGACCCTAAGCCTAACCCTAACCCCATCCTTGACCCTAAGCCTAACCCTAACCCCATCCTTGACCCTAAGCCTAACCCTAACCCCATCCTTGACCCTAAGCCTAACCCTAACCCCATCCTTGACCCTAAGCCTAACCCTAACCCCATCCTTGACCCTAAGCCTAACCCTAACCCCATCCTTGACCCTAAGCCTAACCCTAACCCCATCCTTGACCCTAAGCCTAACCCTAACCCCATCCTTGACCCTAAGCCTAACCCCATCCTTGACCCTAAGCCTAAACCCATCCTTGACCCTAAGCCTAATTTGTAAATTTGTCATAAAAATTAATTTTATTTTAGAAAACGTTCTTGTCATAGCATTGAATTACAAAATGAAATGTAGTATTCTATGCTCAATGTAATATTCGATTCTTCATGTAGTATTCGATGCTCAATGTAGTATTCGATGCTTCATGTAGTATTCGATGCTCAATGTAGTATTCGATGCTTCATGTAGTATTCGATGCTCAATGTAATATTCGATTCTTCATGTAGTATTCGATGCTCAATGTAATATTCGATGCTTCATGTAGTATTCGATGCTCAATGTAATATTCGATGCTTCATGTAGTATTCGATGCTCAATGTAATATTCGATTCTTCATGTAGTATTCGATGCTCAATGTAATGTTCGATGCTTCATGTAGTATTCGATGCTCAATGTAGTATTCGATGCTTCAAGTTGTATTCGATACTCAGTTTAGTATTGGATGCTTAATGTAGTATTCGATGCTCAATATAGTATTCGATGCTTCATGTAGTATTCGTTTACCTTGAATCCTGCTCCCACAACTCAGTGAATAATCGCATTTGTGACTGCGACATTGAATAGAAAATAAAGAAAAAAGATTTGCATTTGTTACAAATGGACATGGGTGCTGGGTGGCCGTGTATACTGGCCGAGTAAATGTGCTGGGTGGCAGAGTGTGGGTGCTGCGTTGCCGAGTGTGGATGCTGGGTGGCCGAGTGTGGATGCTGAGTGGCCGAGTGTGGGTGCTGGGTGGCCGAGTGTGGGTGCTGGGTGGCCGAGTGTGGGTGCTGGGTGGCCGAGTGTGGGTGCTGGGTGGCCGAGTGTGGGTGCTGG
>CAXITT010000130.1:241068-271824 GCA_964033795.1 Lymnaea stagnalis | reverse complement strand
GTGGGTGGTGGGTGGCCGTGTGTGGGTGCTGGGTGGGCGAGTGGGGTTGCTGGGTGGCCGAGTGTGGGTGCTGGGTGGCCGAGTGTGGGTGCTGGGTGGCCGAGTGTGGGTGCTGGGTGGCCGAGTGTGGGTGCTGGGTGGCCGAGTGTGGGTGCTGGGTGGCCGAGTGTGTGTGCTGGGTGGCCGAGTGTGGGTGCTGGAGTGGTCAGAACTTGTCAATGTCAAGCTTGTGTTCTGGATAAGCAAAAGAAAAATGACCAGCATGCATCACGGGTCGATGGTACACATTAACCTTGGATGGCAACTAATCGAAAAGAAGAAAATCTTTTAATTCAAACCCGAAATAAGCGGTATGATATTGACAAAACGAAAATTCTGGTTGATCCTTCGACACTAGTGGTGCAAAGATGTGTCATCCACGCATGGTGTCCCCATCTGTTATCCTTTAGCCAGGAGAGAGGTGATTGGTTGTTTAGGAAACCAGCTTATCCCCGTAAAGAAAACAAATCCCAGTTCGTGTGATTTCATCCTGCGAAGTCTACACCATCGTCGCGTTGTGACAGGTCTACGCCATCCTCCCGTTGTGACAGGTCTACACCATCGTCACGTTGTGACAGGTCTATGCCATCGTCACGTTGTGACAGGTCTACACCATCGTCACGTTGTGACAGGTCTACGCCATCGTCACATTGTGACAGGTCTACATCATCGTCACATTGTGAAAGGTCTACGCCATCGTCACATTGTGACAGGTCTACACCATCGTCACATTGTGACAGGTCTACACCATCGTCACATTGTGACAGGTCTACACCATCGCCACATTGTGACAGGTCTACGCCATCGTCAGGTTGTGACAGAGGGTTGCCAGGAAAAATATATGTACAAAAATATATGTACAGACCCCGGAGAATTGTCAGATTAGAACGTTTTGTGTACACGTTCTAATATTTGTGGTTCTAAAAACCTATTACACTTGCACCCAAAGAAATGTAAGATACATTTTTTCTGAATAAGGCAAAACGCTATAACAATGACATACATCCTTAACACTTAAAGATAAGAATAACATACATCCTTAACACTTAAATATAAGAATAACATACATCCTTAACACTTAAATTTAAGAATACCATACATCCTTAACACTTAAAGATAAGAATAACAGACATCCTTAACACCTAAAGATAAGAATGACAGACATCCTTAACACTTAAAGATAAGAATAACAGACATCCTTAACACTTAAATATAAGAATAACAGACAGTCCGCTCTAAAATTTTACAAAAAAATGTTTAAGCTCCTTTAAATAATTTTTTTTAAAGTCTGTCACGTGATCAAGTATGTTAATTAGAAAAGGTAGGGAAGAGGCTGTTTTCAACTATTTGGTCCCATGTCAAATCTTTGGCTGTCTAGAAGCCTCTTGGTCCCATGTCAAATCTTTGGCTGTCTAGAAGCCTCTTGGTCCAATGTCAAATCTTTGGCTGTCTAGAAGCCTCTTGGTCCCATGTCAAATCTTTGGCTGTCTAGAAGCCTCTTGGTCCCATGTCAAATCTTTGGCTGTCTAGAAGCCTCTTGGTCCCATGTCAAATCTTTGGCTGTCTAGAAGCCTCTTGGTCCCATGTCAAATCTTTGGCTGTCTAGAAGCCTCTTGGTCCCATGTCAAATCTTTGGCTGTCTAGAAGCCTCTTGGTCCCATGTCAAATCTTTCGCTGTCTAGAAGCCTCTTGACGCTGTGGACCTTATCGATGGCAAGCTTATGTCAGAACTGTTTGTTTAATTCTCGTCTCTCTCTTGGTCAAGTAACTCACACACTGCATAGTTCATCGTAAATTCTGTATTTATTTCCAAGTGCCAAAACAACGACGTGTTACACAAATATATTTTTTTTTCTTGAATTTTTGGCAAGCAGAAAATTTAATTTGAACTCGATCTCTGCAAAAACACGAGCACATTTTGTGTAACTAATAACTGGGAGTTTTAACATACAAATTTGTCATCAGTGACGTCATTGTTTTGTATGTGCAATTTATGCTGTCACTTTTTCACTGACGTATTTGGGATTTTTGCTGTCACTTTGTTATGGTATTTGGGATTTGTGCTGTCACTTTGTCACTGACGTATTTGGGATTTGTGCTGTCACTTTGTCATTGACGTATTTGGGATTTGTGCTGTCACTTTGTCACTGACGTATTTGGGATTTGTGCTGTCACTTTGTCACTGACGTATTTGGGATTTGTGCTGTCACTTTGTCCCATCTGTATTTGGTATTTGTGCTGTCACTTTGTCCCTGATGTATTTGGGATTTGTGCTGTCACTTTGTCCCATCCGTATTTGCGATTTGCGCTGTCACTATGTCACATCTGTATTTGCAAGGGATTTTGTAGAACCACGTCTAATACAAAAATCTAGGTACAGGCAACACTTCACCAAGATTTAATGTTTTTTGCTTCTCTCTTTGTTGGTAACCAGATTTGAATCCAACCCCAGTACAACCCCAGTACAACCCCAGTACAACCCCAGTACAAAACCAGTACAAGCTCAGTACAACCCCAGTACAACCCCAGTACAACCCCAGTACAACCCCAGTACAACCCCAGTACAACCCCAGTACAACCCCAGTACAACCCCAGTACAACCCCAGTACAACCTCAATATTTGAGTGAGACATTAAAAAAATCGTCTGTCTCATTGTGGGCTTAGAGATGCAAACATTTCTAAGTAAGAGACTCTTAGTTTGTGTGGGCCTCTCTTGATGTCTGCGTCAGAGTTTGTGTGGGCCTCTCTTGAGATCTGCGTCAGAGTTTGTGTGGGCCGGTCTTGATATCTGCGTCAGAGTTTGTGTTGGCCTCTCTTGATATCTGCGTCAGAGTTTGTGTTGGCCGCTCTTGATATCTGCGTCAGAGTTTGTGTGGGCCTCTCTTGATATCTGCGTCAGAGTTTGTGTGGGCCTCTCTTGAGATCTGCGTCAGAGTTTGTGTGGGCCTCTCTTGATATCTGCGTCAGAGTTTGTGTGGGCCTCTCTTGATATCTGCGTCAGAGTTTGTGTGGGCCGCTGTTGATATCAGCGTCAGAGTTTGTGTGGGCCACTCTTGATATCTGCGTCAGATTTTGTGTGGACCACTCTTGAGATCTGCGTCAGAGTTTGTGTGGGCCGGTCTTGATATCTGCGTCAGAGTTTGTGTGGGCCTCTCTTGAGATCTGCGTCAGATGACCCATCCTTGCCGACCTTTGCTCCCCCCAAAGGTGTCTCTTGTAATGCTGTTCTGTTTTATACATGAAGCATTTGACTTGGTTACGGTTTGCAGTAAACACAAGTACTAGTTGACTATTTGAGTATTTGGGTATTTGATTATTTGAGTATTTGAGTATTTGACTATTTGACTATTTGAGTATTTGGGTATTTGATTATTTGAGTATTTGACTCTTTGACTATTTGGGTATTTGACTATTTGAGTATTTGACTCTTTGACTAATTTGACTAATTTCACTATTTGACTATTTGAGTATTTGGGTATTTTACTATTTGAGTATTTGACTCTTTGACTAATTTGACTAATTTGACTATTTGACTATTTGACTATTTGAGACCAATGACGACATCCTTGGTCTGCACCTCCTGACTTTTTCGACACTTTGATCGTTTCTAATTAGTGAGAATAGCAACAAAAAAAAACAACAAAAAAAAATCATGCTACGATATCCCGTTGAGGATTGACCAATAAAACATAAACTACTGATGGGAACGCGGGCAGGGGGCGGGATGGGACGATGGACGTTCACGAGCGATGACGCAGGTGGCCAAGGTCAATTACCTAAATAAAGAATCGACTATTTTTTTTCTCGGTTAATTAGTAAATTTAAAATAACTTTCAAAAATGAGTTTTAATGATCACTTTGTTGGCTATCTATCCTATAAAACACACACTTCTGGCGTGACCTATCTAAACACAACATATTGCAACACACCAACAACTCGGGAGGTAAGCTATTGCATATTTGGTATTTTTACTTTGTATTTCATTCAACGCAATTCATGCCACAGTCTAAAACTTAGTTTAAATAATTATCTTCAATGATAAGTTGAATTTTATTATATTTTTATTTTAGCGAACTGCTTAAAGTACTCCCTGAATTTAATAATTTTATTAGCTTTCAAAAAATATGAAATGATTTTAAAATTAATTATTTGCATGTTATATATTATTAATAATTTTGTGTTTCGTATTATTTTAGAAAAAAATTTCGATGGCAAATTAACCTTGGATGGCAATTTTAAAATACATGCATAGCAGCTAAATTGGTGTCTTTGGGGTTATGTTGTTGTGTTAAGTGATCTTAGAGGACAATAATGTTTGATAGTTTGTTAACCATACGGGCACTAAAATAAGGAATCCCATTTTTTAGAGCTTAGGACTTCCTTTTCATCTTGGAGGAATATTGTGGAACAAGATAACTTGCACGCACGACTAATGACGTAATGTATAGTACAGGTGGCTTTCTCAGACATCTTCGACGTAATGTAGAATACTGAATCTTTAATGTACTGATGGACATCTCGGCCATCTTTGACTTAATGTATAGTACTGATGGACATCTCGGCCATCTTTGACTTAATGTATAGTACTGATGGACATCTCGGCCATCTTTGACTTAATGTATAGTACTGATGGACATCTCGGCCATCTTTGACTTAATGTATAGTACTGATGGACATCTCGGCCATCTTTGACTTAATGTATAGTACTGATGGACATCTCGGCCATCTTTGACTTAATGTATAGTACTGATGGACATCTCGGCCATCTTTGACTTAATGTATAGTACTGATGGACATCTCGGCCATCTTTGACTTAATGTATAGTACTGATGGATATCTCGGCCATCTTTGACTTAATGTATAGTACTGATGGACATCTCGGCCATCTTTGACTTAATGTGTAGTACTGATTTTATTTGAAAAAAAAAAAGTCTCTCGTCCCTGCCTGCTTCACTTTGTGCATTGAGCTAAGAGAACAAGTTTCAACAAAGAGTCTTTTAAAATGATTTAAACTAATGATCTGAATCAGCTTGCCACATGTTAAGTCAGAACCATGACGACTTTTCCACCTAACATTTTCATTCAGAACCACGAGTCTTGGACCTGCAACAGATTGACTGCGCAGAAAGATTCAGTTTTGATTTTCAGTAGTTGATAAATGTTGAGTAGATGACTCAATTCTGCAAAGTGCCTGGTTCAGCTGCAGAAAAAGAATGTGTGGCATGAATGAAATGTACGCCGTCCCGCCAAAATCCTGCCATTCTCAATGACAAGTTTATAGAGTTGTACTCAACCGGGAGAAATCGTTTGACAGGTTGGACATGAATAAGTTCTGTCAGTTGCTGGAAAATTGCGGATTGTAAGTAAAGCTCTTCGACAATGGCAGGGCGCTCGATACCAGCAGTATAATTTCTCTGCATTTATTTGATGTTTGCTCCTTGTACACATCAATCCCACATGCTGAAGGCCTTAGGGCCTTGAGATTTTTCCCTAGAAAATATCCTCTATCCCTACTGACACTATTATCAGATTGGCCGAGCTGGTACTTAGTGTCAACTCCTTTGAATTTAATGGCCATCTCTTTGACCAAATCAGTGTTGTAGCCATGGGCACCAAAATGGGCCCTAGCTATGCTTGCCTATTCATGGGTCATTTTGAATATATGTTAGAAAGGGCATATACTGGCCGTATTCCTGATTTTTATAGGAGATACTTAGATGACGGCATTGGTATCACCAGCATGGAAACTAATGATTTTCAAAAATGTATAGATTTTTTAAACTCATTTCATCCATCCATAAAATTTATTTCTCAAATCTCTGGACATTCTGTCAATTTTCTCTATATCACCGTTACAGATAAAAAGAAAACGAATTGGTTACATCTGCCTACTACAAACCAACTGACAGCCATACTTACCTATTGTACTCATCCTCTCACCCCAAATCATGCAAAGACTCCATACCTTTCTCACAACTTCTTAGACTACGGCGTCTCTGCCAACTTGATGAGGAATTTTTGGAAAGATCTGATGAAATGATGGATTTCTTCCGCTCCAGAACCTATCCTGAAACTACTCTGGTCTCAGCACTAGATCGCATCAGGACTATCATACAAAAAGATGATTTCAGAACTCATTAAATCAACGATGAAGATCGTACCAAACTCATACTAATCTACCACCCTCAAAATTTAACTGCCAAAAATACTCCTAAAAACCATAGCATACTTCCTGCTGACCCTGATACTAACAGGGTAATCTCATCCCCTCCACCGATTGTCTGTAGACGGGACAAAAATCTAGGTGACCTTCTGGTTCACTGTCCCCCCTCAATCTGACTCGTCTTACTTCAGTACTAAAAATGCTTAAGGAGCCGCTGCAGGACGTGTCCCTTTACACTCCAAACTGAAAGCATTGGCCTCCCTAAAGTTACCTTTACCATTCAAGAGGGTTTCACCTGCGTCAGCCGGAATGAAATATCTGCGAATGTGTGCCTTCAATGCCAATCTAGTTACATAGGTGAAACTGGGAGGAGATTGGCTGACAGGGTCACTGGACATCTCCGGGATATTGAACAAGGTTAACTTTCCCCAGTCTCTTCGCATTTCAACAGAGATGAACATAAATTAATGCTTATTTGATGTAATCATTACGTCAGTGATTTCCTGCACTAACACACCAGAGAGGGTTAAAATGGAAAATACATTTATTCAGCTGTTGGGTACCACATCTCCATATGGTATTAATCAAATACTATCCTACTAATGTTTCTCTGTTTCCCTGTAGTTCTACTATTTTCTTATTCTTTTGTTTGATGTATCCCTAGATATTTTGGTGCATTATTATTGTGGAACTTATTTTTCATAGCTTCAATATTTATATTCTCTCACTTCCTGTAATCTTACTTCCGGCAACAACAATGGATATTTCTTGAGTTGTTTACTGTGCTCTGTTTCTTGTAATATATTCATTTGTCCCGTGCGCTAAAGAAGGCTCTATGCCGAAACGTTCCAATCTTATTGTCCTGTCAATTGATTCAAGCTTCAACATAACTCGTTCTGCTATTTCCTCTAATTTCTCTGCCTTGGTGAAATTGACAACCCAAGTGGCTAGACATTGCTGTGTTCTACCGTCTTTGCTGTTGATCATTCGGACGGACAAAATGCTGAACAAGCCCAAAATGTCGCAATCAACGACTGGATATTTGTAGATGACAACTGCATCCTACATGGCAACAGCTGCATCCTAAATGGCAACAGCTGCATCCTACATGGCAACAGCTGCATCCTAAATGGCAACAGCTGCATCCTACATGGCAACAGCTGCATCCTACATGGCAACAGCTGCAGAGTCATGTTGATAAACTGAAGAGTGCCTGCGAGCATTATAAGATGAAAATCATCCAAGATAAGACTCGTGTCATGTCAGAAGGCCGTACCCCGGAAAAACTGAGAAAAAGTAAGCCATGAGCTTCTTCGAAAACTTTTGGACTTTAATGATCCGGGAAGCATTTTCGCTGAGGACGGAATTATGAATTAAGAGTCAATGACAGTAGGGACAAAATTGCAGTCTCCATTCAAAGCGCCCCTATTAAGCAATCCAAAATACATTAGGAAACCAACACCACTTTATATTCCACAGTTCCTATGCCCTACATTATTTACCAGTGACAGACCTGGGCTCTGTAAAAAAAACAACACGTCATTTGCGAGAATAGATGATTAAATCTGATACAACGAGAAAAGACAATTAAAAGAGCCAGGAAACAAACTGAATGTTTGGTGCCATTACAGTAAGCTAACATTGGATTGGACAACCGATTAAAATGCAAGAGGAAGACCTCACCGTCAATAACTCGACTTTGTTAAGGATATCCTTATATATTATCAATCTTCAACAGGGCCCACACGTGTTAGGAGATCACCACCCGTTGGCAGATCACCACCCGTTGGCAGATCACCACCTGTTGGCAGATCACCACTTGACAAACATATTACATCCTTCAAAGATGAAGTCTGCTGTTCATAGTCATGTAATTGGAGAACTCATAAAACAAAATACTTAATGATTCTATCGAGTTGCTACCCGTCTTCACTGAGTACATTTTATAAACCACTTCTTACAAGTAAGGAAAAGAAGATGGAGGTCTACAAAAAGTAACAAGATCTTAGGTCTTAGAGCTTTTTAAAATTAATGCACAAATGTATTTACTTCTAAGCAATGATTTTTTTTTTTATGCTGTTCAACTTTCCAGCTAAAACACTCTTCGGCTGTCTAACTATTGCCCATGAAAGCTAAAACACTCTTCTGCTGTCTAACTATTGCCCATGAAAGCTAAAACACTCTTCGGCTGTCTAACTATTGCCCATGAAAGCTAAAACACTCTTCGGCTGTCTAACTATTGCCCATGAAAGCTAAAACACTCTTCGGCTGTCTAACTATTGCCCATGAAAGCTAAAACACTCTTCGGCTGTCTAACTATTGCCCATGAAAGCTAAAACACTCTTCGGCTGTCTAACTATTGCCCATGTAAGCTAAAACACTCTTCGGCTGTCTACATTGCCCATGAAAGCTAAAACATTCAACAGAAGTCAAGGACAACGCTGGACCATGCATGTGTTGCACAACAGAGTAGACGATGTCCCCATTTTTCTAAATAGTAAATGAATGGACATATACTAGCTATAATTTAGACGACCTTTGACCTCTCAGACTGACTCAAAGGGCGTGAACTGCTAACCTATAGCATCTGTCTCAAATCTCACCTGCCAAACAGTGGATCTCTACTCCCCTTTACCACCACATGGCAGTCATTTTTTTGTGTTAACAAACCAGATACAATTTTTATATTCTGCTAAACCGAAACGTCACCAGCCTGGTGTGGATGGTGATGGAAAACGTAACCAGCCTGGTGTGGATGGTGATGGAAAACGTCACCAGCCTGTTGTGGATGGTGATGGAAAACGTCACCAGCCTGTTGTGGATGGTGATGGAAAACGTCACCAGCCTGTTGTGGATGGTGATGGAAAACGTCACCAGCCTGTTGTGGATGGTGATGGAAAACGTCACCAGCCTGTTGTGGATGGTGATGGAAAACGTCACCAGCCTGGTGTGGATGGTGATGGAAAACGTCACCAGCCTGTTGTGGATGGTGATGGAAAACGTCACCAGCCTGTTGTGGATGGTGATGGAAAACGTCACCAGCCTGGTGTGGATGGTGATGGAAAACGTCACCAGCCTGTTGTGGATGGTGATGGAAAACGTCACCAGCCTGTTGTGGATGGTGATGGAAAACGTCACCAGCCTGGTGATGACTTTAAACATATGTGTTAATTATTTTGTGTTTACACAGGTTCCGCTAGACGAACGCCGAAGAGATGAGAAAGATTGTCCTACTTCTTCTAATATTTTTGAACCTGGTGGTCAGAGGTCAATGCTATTGTACAATGGATAACTGGGTTCTCAGCTTTGACCAGGAAGGTTCTTCTAAATGTTCCAATAGTCAAACATATATACGAGGTTTCGAAAGGAGTGAAAATACAGCAGACGATGGAATAGGTCTTCTCGAATACGCACAATGCTGCTCTGCTCCAGACAGGTATGAGGCCTATGAACCAAAGACCCAGACGGTGGATTGGATATTGATCTTGGATAACAACAACCAATGGGCCAAATGTCCTGATGGATACTTTCTGCAAGGTCTGTATAGAAGCGGCTCGTGGCCTGGCTACCTTTATAACATAGAACAAGGTCTCTGCGCGAAACCGTTCCGTCATCCTGATAACTATGGTTCTTGTTACGACCAGGACATAGTGTATTGTTTTGATGATGAAGGGCTTTGTAACTGCCAGGACGGTTATTATGTAACTGGAATCTACAGAGGAGGTTGCAACAAGCTTTTGTGCATCGAAACATTGAAGTGTTGTAGTATGGCTTAACAGGAGTTCTCAAATAGCTCAAGTGGTATTCATGATGCATTAAACTTTTTCTCAAAACATTCGATTTAAATGTTGATAAAATTCTACTTTTGATTAAAAGAAAAAGAAAATAAATTATTTGAAAAAAATGTCTTCTTGTTTAAAATGGTTTTGTTTATTTAGTCTCTTGTGTGCGTGTGTGTGTGTGTGCGTGTGTGTGTGTGTGCGTGTGTGTGTGTGTGCGTGTGTGTGTATGTGTGCCTAAGTTTATATTTCATTTCTGTAGTATTCATATTATTACAAACTAATTACAAAACATATTTTTTTAAACTCTTCTAATAGGGTCCCTAAACATCCAACCAGACATGTCCCCCAACTTTATTACCATTGGGTGTTTATGTGATCTACAAAGATATCAACTGCCGAATAGAGCTGCGCTTCCTTTCGAAAAACAAATTGGTTGTTGTGGTCCGTTAATTGTTGGATTACCAAAAAATGAGTATATTTGATGGCACGTTGTCTCCATTCAATTGAGTCAGTGATGTACCATAAATAGGAAACAGCCAACTACGGAGGGAAAAGATTTGTAGGTATGGAAAAGGAAAGGGGGGGGGGCAATCGTTTATTGAAAGTCGATAGTCCTGTTAACTATTTGGAAGTTACGGAACACAAATGTTGCGTTTGATCAATCTACCGTTGACGGTGAACTCTCATTGCAATCAGTTTCTACTATCCTATAATTAAGATGGATCGGCTGGGGTCAAAGGTCGTTCATTCAACCTTAGGTTGGCCAAAGTCGTATGTTCCTTGTTATTTGCAGCATCTCAGTCAAGAGCGTTCAAGTTAAGTTTTGATTGGTGCACAAAATGGTCGGTTTTTCCCGTGTTTGGTGCGTAAAAAAGATTTTGTTCATTGCAAGAAAACCTTGTGTGTTGAGTGTTCATGGATCCTGACCTCTGATCGGTGGGAAACCTATCATTGCTGAGTAAGTGTTTCCTAAACCCGAGTTGGGTGACCATTTTTTCCCCAAATCCCCAGTCGATCAGTTGATCAGTTGATCATCTTTTGATCAAACTTTATGCTGAACTTCAACATTCCTCATTAACAGATGCTAATTGTTCGGATCAATTATTTTACTTTTTATTCAAGTCACAGCTAATCGCTGCTTGGAAATTTTTCCCACAAAATTGCGATATCTGAATTTTGAGTTGATGAATCCTATGGTTGATAATGCTGATTCACGGAGCCAAGTTGACAATGCTGATTCACGGTGCCAAGTTGATAATGTTGATTCACGTAGCCAAGTTGACAATACTGATTCACGGAGCCAAGTTGATAATGCTGATTCACGGAGCCAAGTTCATAATGCTGATTCACGGAGCCAAGTTGACAATGCTAATTCACGGAGCCAAGTTGACAATGCTGATTCACAGAGCCAAGTTGACAATGCTGATTCACGGAGCCAAGTTGACAATGCTGATTCACGGAGCCAAGTTGATAAAAAAATTGAAATTAATTTTGAAATACCCATTTTCAACATTTTCAAATTTCCTGGGAAAAAAAGTTAATATTTGTTTAACTTCCCTTAATTCTATCTCCATAAGCGATACGCTGTCAGCCATAAGAAGTATCTCTGTCAGCCATAAGAACTACTTCTCTCCGCCATAAACAGTATCTCTGTCAACCATACGTAGTGTCTCTGTCAGCCGTAGCCAGTATATCTGTCCTCCATAAGTAGTACCTCTCTGAGTCATAAGCAGTACCTCTGGCAACCATAAGCAGTATGTCTGTCTGCCATAAGCAGTATCTCTGTCAGCCATAAGCAGTATCTTTGTCATCAAAAGCATTATCTCTGTCAGCCATAAGCATTATCTCTGTCAGCCATAAGCAGTATCTCTGTCAGCCATAAGCAGTATCTCTGTCAGCCATAAGCAGTATCTCTGTCAGCCATAAGCAGTATCTCTGTCAGCCATAAGCAGTATCTCAAGAAAGTCATGCTCACTCGACCCTCTTCCAGCAGGGCTGTTGTACGAACATTTGGATGAAATGGTCCCTATCATAACTAGCACCATAAATCAGTCTTTGAAAACTGGTATTGTTCCATCCTCTATTAAAGAGGCGGTTGTAACTCCACTGCTAAAGAAGGCAAATCTCGATCCAAATGTGTAGAAGAATTAGCGCCCTCTCTCAAATGTATCCTTTGTATCCAAAATGTTAGAGAAATCCGTTCTCCACCAGCTCCTGAACCACCTCACTCGGTGCGACTTGTTTGAGCCTTTCCAGTTAGCATACAGGGCGCATCACTCTACTGAGACAGCCCTGTTGCGCGTCGTAAACGACCTTCTGTCGTCTTGTGGCGAGGGCCAGGTATCCATTTGGTCGTTACTTGATCTATCGGCAACATTCGATACGCTTGACCACGGCATACTTCTCCAACGTCTGGAAGAAACGTTCGGTCTCACCGTTACCGTCCTGAGATTGTTCCGATAGTACCTGTTAAATTGGGTATAATCTGTTATCGAAAATGACTTGACCTCGAAGCAAGCTATTATCGAATTCGGAGTACCTCAGGGCTCGGTCCTAGGCCCGGTGCTTTTCGCTATGTACATTCAGCCCCTGGGTGCAGTGATCAAGTTGTTTGACATGCTATATCACATGTTCGTGGATGATACCCAACTTCAGCAGTCCGTGATCCCCTCTCAGTTCCCTCAGCTTCTTAGTATGACACAGAAGACAGCGGAGTCAGTTAAGCACTGGATGACCATAAGCAAGCTCAAACTGAACGATGAAAAGACCGAGCTGATTCCCATTACTACCGCTCAAAAGCTAACATCTGTAAATAACCTATTATCCCTTTTCTCTCTCTCAGGTACACAGATTGAGTTTGCTCAAACAGTGCGAAACCTGGGTGTCTACTTAGACAGAATACTAACTATGGAAAATCACATTAACATTCTTTGCAAGGCGAGATTCAGAGTTGTGCAGAATTAGTCATATCAGACCTTTCTTAGCGTTTGATGCATGAAAGAGACTGATGTCTGCATTCGTGCTATCACGCATGGACTACTTAATGCTCTCATGGTGGGTCTTACGGCTACGCTCCTCGATATTATAAAAAAAATCACAGAATAATGCGTCTCACATTGTTCTGCGCAAACGCAAATTCGACCATGCAAAAACACTTCTGAGAGAGCTGCATTGGCTGAAGGTCCTTGCTCGCAGAGTACAAAATTACAACTCTTTGCTACTGCTGCTTGCATGACCTGACACCGTCCTATCTCAAAGCGTTCATGACGCCTTACGTTCCCACTAGATCACTCCGTTCATTTCATAGTGACAACCCTTAGATACCGCGAGTCCGCTTTTGCTGGTCCAGTAATCTGGAACGGCCTCCCCGTCGCTCTCAGAAACAGCCAGACACTACAGTCTTTCAAAACTGAGTTGAAAACACATCTTTTTCGCACTCACCTGCTGGGGTGATGTGGTCTACCTCCTTGTTTCCAGCTTGCTCATATTCCTTGGTGTATGTTGGCTTGTATTTTCTATTGGCTTGTATGTAGATTTTGTATTGTTGCGTTTTGTATTTTAATGTGGAAAAATATAAATTATCATATATATGGTTTACTTTGCACCGTGCTTCGAGCCTTAATTAGTGATGAAGCGTGTTTTTCGAAATGAATTGTATTATTATTATCTTTGACAGCTTTAAATATGGCCCACCCCGGCCCACCCCAGGACTAGACGAACTTAGAGACACTTATCATTTGTATTTCAATGTGGTATAATATACATTTTTTTCATTTCTCTTTTAATATGGTTAACTTTGTACCGGCGTTTCGAGCCTCTGGGGACGAAACGTGATTTTCAAATAAACTTTATTTTTATTATTATTATCATTTAAAGAGTTCATTATCATTTAACCAATTCGAAAGGAAGGCACAGGACCATGATGAGTGGAAAATTCTTGTAGACGGTCTATGCCCCAGACGGGGTAAAGAGGCTCAAGTAAGTAAGTACGTCATAACAACGTTTTTTTAAAAATATAAATCATTTATAAAATGTCATAAAGAGCAAAGAAGGGAAAGGCTGAAAATTTGGCAAAACATTGATTCTAGTTCTAGTTCTGGTTCTGGTAGTGTTCGTTGCTGCATCCATATACTGGCATCTGTGCAGCGGTTGGGGAACGCACTTTATAAGAATCCCTATCAGTGCTTCCCCACCCCCACCCCAAGGCTCGCAATCACATATTTTTCACGCCCCTGAACTTTATTAATATTATAATGACCTCCCCCCTTTGACACCGCAGATTTGTTTCAGCTTCTATTTAAGAAAAACGAAGGAAAATATGACGCACCAAACGCACTTGCGATATTTTTCTTTCAAATTACATTTAGCGCAATAATTGGGAATTCCACTTGGTGAAATCAGTGTCGTCATATTTCCTTCGTCTTTCCTTTGAGAACCTCGAACAACGAATTTGGCGGCATTGGAATTGGGGGCTGAAAATTTGGAAGAATGTGTTGTCATCTTCAGCTCGATAGGTCGACTGGAAGTGGGTCAATTAGCCGTCGGAAAATTTTGCCAGCCACGAAAAAAAGTTAATATAATGAATAATAAGATACATTTAGCAGTACAACATAAGATACATTTAGCAGTACAACATAAGATACATTTAGCAGTACAACATAAGATACATTTAGCAGTACAACATAAGATACATTTAGCAGTACAACATAAGATACACTTAGCAGTACAACATAAGATACACTTAGCAGTACAACATAAGATACATTTAGCAGTACAACATAAGATACATTTAGCAGTACAACAGAAGATACTAATTTGAACAAACGTTGTTTGGGAGTGGGGGGGGGGGTGGGGGGGTTACGTGACGGGAGATTGGGAGTTCACCTGCTATGACGTATGCGGTATCGGTCGGTAACCTAAATAGATAATTAACTTGGTTTTTCTTCTTGGTTAGTTAGCTGAATATAGAAAAGTGTTCAGAAATCAATTGTAACGACCGAGTCATTGGCTACTTCTTCTACAAATTACAAAATAAATTAATAAAAAAGTTAGACGAAAAGAGGCAACGGGGGAGGTAAGTTAAGAACAGTAAACATTATAACTACACTTTTTTTTGTGTGTATTTTATTCCACGTAGTTATTGCCGCAAACCAACTTTTGAGGACAGATAGATCTATAATCTATAACATACTTTGATAATTATTGTGAGCAGACCTTTATTTTATTTTATTTAATTTATTTGAGGAATTTAAATATTCAATTAATCCATTATGCTTTTTAACAAAAGTGTCAATAAAACGGGTGAATTAAATTGGTTTAATCTGTTTTATTTTGGATGTATTTAGAAATACATTTCAAATGATGTTACTTATAACTGACAGCTTGGATGTGTTGGATGTCTTAGATATCTTGATGTCTTGGATGTCTTGATGTCTTGATTGATGTGATGTTATGTGTCTCGTCCGTCTGGTTGCCCCTTATGACTGCCTTCCCTGATTGGCTGTTTCTCTTGACTGCCTTGCTTGAGTGGGTGCCCTCTTGCCTGTCTTTCTTGGCTGGGTGCTCTTCAAGACAAACTTACTTAACTGGCTCTTCGTCTTGACTGTCTTGCGTGACTGGGTGCCCTCATGACTGCCGTCCTTGACTGAGAGCCCTCATGACTGCGTTGCTTGACTGGGTGCCCTCATGACTGCTTTGCGTGACTGAGTGCCCTCATGACTGCCGTCCTTGACTGAGAGCCCTCATGACTGCCTTCCTTGACTGATAGCCATCATGACTGCCTTGCGTGACTGAGTGCCCTCATGACTGCTTTGCTTGACTGGGTGCGTTGGACTATGATAACACTTTCAACATTCAAAGATATGTTAAAAGCCTTCTACGACTAGCCTCGTCACAGTGAGGATCATACGTCTTCGAACTGCAACTGATATACGACGCGCAAACATGATGGATATTTAAATATTGAGCTATAGATAACCTAATACTTAACAAATTAAAAGTAGGTTTTGGACAAGGAAGGGGACGCATTGACCGTCTCAGATAAAGAAAGGGTGGCATGGGCAATTTCAGAAAAGGAAAAGATGGAATGTGCGGTTTCTCTGGCCTCCAGCAAATCTCGAAGGTTTCATACAGTTTTCATCGTGCAGGCAAAAAAAAAAAGATTTTTGAGATAATGGATATGGATATAGTCTTGGGGGGGGGGGGGGGGGGGGGGTGGTTACTGAAAAAGTGCTTAGTGAAAGGAAAGTTGCTCGATAATATCATGGAGCTCTATACCAGCTGTCTATACAACCAATGATATATAGGGAGACCAAATGTAGATTATGTAACACTTCTCTCATACCAAAACGTATTTGCCAGTGCCAGACATGGCACACACGTTCCCTCCCCTTTTAGCTAATCTTTGACTCACACTTGGGTTACTCTCATAAAATAAGTAATATTAGCTTATCAGGGATTCTCACCTCTTCAATGACAACTCTTCATTCAAAGCAAGGTAACGCTAAACATAGTATTTCAGAAATCATTTTAAAAGGGCAAAATGCAATATTTTGTTATTTCCAATGATATCTTTTTACTTCCTTGTTGTATAGAGCAGATTATCTGTTGATGTCTTTGCTTTCGGACTTGCGTGTTCAATGTGTTGTGTTTACACAGGTTACGATAGAAGAACATCGCAGACATGAGAAAGATTCCTCTATATCTTCCAACAATTTTGATGAGCCTTGTGGTCAGTGGACAAAGTGATTGCTCATTTGATGACTGGTCTGTCAGCTTTGACTCGGCAGGTCTTTCTAAATGCTCCAATGATAATATGTATGTAACAGGTTTCGATCGGAGTGGAAATACAGTCGACGATGGAATCTATCATCTTGAAGGCGCCCAATGTTGTTCTGCTCAACCAAGCTATGAATCCTCTCTACCAGAAACGGTCGTGGTTGATTGGAGGTTCGTCCTTACTGACAACGACCGGTGGGCCACATGCCCCGATGGATACTTTCTGCAAGGTTTGTTCAGAAGCGACTCGTGGCCTGGCTACCTTCAAAACATAGAACAAGGACTGTGCGCTAAACCAGTAGGTCATCCTGATAACTACGGCTCTTGTTACGATGAGGACATCACGTTATGTTTTGACGATGATGGACTTTGTGGCTGTTTAGAAGATTATTACATCACTGGAATCTACAGAGGAAGTTGCAACAAGCTTATGTGTATCGAAACATTGAAGTGTTGCACTATGGCTGAATAGAGGGGTTCTCAACTAGTTCAAGTGGTCTCCACGATGCACTGAAATGTGATGTTACAACAGTTGATTTAAACATTTCTTTAATTCTATTTCTGACAAAAGAAAAATAAATTAATTAATGTTGTATAATGTGTTTTTTTAATTTTTAATATTTAAATTTTTAATTGTATTACTTATCAATTTATTTTGCTTTATATTAATTTTCTAATGTATTTAAATTATTGCGAAGCAATTACAAAACATAAACATATTTCTCCTCAGACATCAGTCCCAACTTAATTAGTAAAGGATTTACATGTACTCTCCAAATATAGCGACTAGCATATAGACCCGTGCTTCAAATTGAAGCTATTTTAGCATTTAGCGCGTTAAGGAAACAATACGTCACAAATAATTTCACAAAAACAAGCAGTATACAAAGAACAAACTATCCCCAAGCTGGTGATACTAGCAAGGTTACGGCCAATTATACTATACAAATAATTATGTAAAAATGTAAAAATACGAATTTTAAATTTCCAGAAATAAAAGCTTTATCAAGTTACAGCACAGCCAGTGAAAAGGTACAATCCTCGAATGATACAATGGTTTAATTGTACTGTTCTAAAAATAGCTTTCAACTGCTGCTTGAAATCGTATGTGATCTGAACTTTTTTTATAGTGAAAACCGTTTAAACCGCATTTGTCAACTGCGAAAACCATTTGAAAACCTAAAACCGATAAACTGCCATCAAAGACCAAAATAGCTATTAACATTTCTAGACATTAAACATTTTATACTAGAAGTATGACCCGGTGTAATCCGGATAATTATGGAATACCATCTACATACTACATGCTGGTGCGACGTTTGGCTTGTTTTTGATTGCTTCTTGCTTCTTTTTAAATTACCGACCATTTTCACGTCTTAAAACGTCTAGTTATACAATGGTATATAAGACTCTTCTTTATTTTTAAAGAAGTTTATACAAAATATAAATGTATGTTTTTATTTCGTAAAATCGTTGAGTTTTGAAAAAATTAAATGGATATAATCGTATAATCTTTATAATCTCCAAAATGTACGCCATAAACAGCAAGAAAAGCCAATGTGATCTTCAAAGAGATCAAAGTTCAAGTCAGTATTTTACAAATATTTGATTGATTAATTTTTAGCCAATGAGTTAATTTATTTCTTCAGAATATGTCAAGCAACATAAATGTCACTAGATGCGTCGCATATTTTCTTGTTACATATAACGTACAGGGGAGTGCAGGGTAAGCGACTAATTTAAAAATGAGTTTCATTTTGTCACTGTGACCTACATCAATCAATCGCGTTATGTCACCTTGACCTACAGCAATCAATGACTTACCTTTTTCGGTTAATTAACTAAATTGCACACGTAATTTGGGGAAAAAACATTTTTCTAATGAGCGCATGCCTGTTGCGCATGCTTGTTGGCTATTGAACTGCACATACAACAAGTTGATTGACCAGAGTGGTTTCACGTCGTCGTCTGTAGGGGTGAGTTAGTCAATCACACGTATATTAACCAAACAGATATTTTTTTTTAAAAAATCGTTTATAATTTATTTACGTATTTACTTCTTGAAAATATTGAAGCAAGACGAATTCTGGTCAAATAACATAGATTGGTAATTATTTTTAAAATATCTCTTTGATAATTATGATATCTTTGTAGATGAAAGCCTGCTCTTAAACAATGATATCTTTGTAAGATGAAAGCCTGCTCTTAAACAATGATATCTTTGTAAGATGAAATCCTACTCTCAAACAGTGATATGTTTGTAAGATTGAAGCCTGCTATTAAAAATGATAGGTTTTTAAGATAAAAGCCTGCTTTTATACAGTGATATGTTTGTAAGATAAAAGCCTACTTTTAAACAGGGATATGTTTGTAAGATAAAAGCCTGCCTTTAAACAGTGATATGTTTGTAAGATGGAAGCCTTCTATTAAACAATGATATGTTTGTAGGATGGAAGCCTGCCATTAAACAGTGATATGTTTGTAAGATAAAAACCTGCAATTAAACAGCTATATGTTTGTAAGATGGACGCCTGCTCTTAAACAATAATATGTTTGTAAGATAAAAGCCTGCTTTTAAACAATGATATGTTTGTAAGATGGACGCCTGCTATTAACCAGTGATATGTTTGTAAGATGTACGCCTGCTATTAAATATTGATATGTTTGTAAGATGGAAGCTTGCCATTAAACAGTGATATGTTTGTAAGATGAAAGCCTCCTATTAAACAATGATATGTTAGTTAGATAAATGCCAGCTTTTAAACAGTCATATGTTTGTAAGATGGATGCCTGCTGTTAAACAATGATATGTTAGTAAGATAAAAGCCTGCTTTTAAACAGTGATATGTTTGTAAGATGGAAGTCTGCCCTTCAACAGTGATATGTTTGTAAGATGGAGGCCTGCTTTTAAACAGTAATATGTTTGTAAGATGGAAGTCTGCTTTTAAACACTGATATATTTGTAAGATGGAAGTCTGCTTTTAAACACTGATATGTTTTTAAGATGGAAGTCTGCTTTTAAACAGTGATATGTTTGTAAGATGAAGTCTGCTTTTAAACACTGAGAAGTTTGTAAGATTGAAGTCTGCTGTTAAACACTGATATGTTTGTAAGATGGAAGTCTGCTTTTAAACACTGATATGTTTGTAAGATGGAAGTCTGCTTTTAAACAGTGATATGTTTTTAAGATGGAAGTCTGCCATTCAACAGTGATATTTTTGTAAGATGGAGGCCTGCTTTTAAACAGTAATATGTTTGTAAGATGGAAGTCTGCTTTTAAACACTGATATGTTTGTAAGATGGAAGTCTGCTTTTAAACACTGATATGTTTTTAAGATGGAAGTCTGGTTTTAAACATTGATATGTTTGTAAGATGGAAGTCTGCTTTTAAACAGTGATATGTTTGTAAGATGGAAGTCTGCTTTTAAACACTGATATGTTTTTAAGATGGAAGTCTGCTTTTAAACACTGATATGTTTGTAAGATGGAAGTCTGCTTTTAAACACTGATATGTTTGTAAGATGGAAGTCTGCTTTTAAACACTGAAATGTTTGTAAGATGGAAGTCTGCTTTTAAACACTGATATGTTTGTAAGATGGAAGTCTGCTTTTAAACAGTGATATGTTTGTAAGATGGAAGTCTGCTTTTAAACACTGATATGTTTTTAAGATGGAAGTCTGCTTTTAAACAGTGATATGTTTGTAAGATGGAAGCCTGCTATTTATCAGTTCGATCCATTCCATTTCTCTTTGAGGACGCTACGGAAGTCCGTAGCATTCGGAAAACGAGACTCATGAACATCGGTTGGCTGCTGATATGACATAAGAAAACTCACTGTCTTGCTATAGCATCTACCATAAATAATTAACCTCAAAAGAAACTCACTGTCTTGCTATTGCAACTACCATAAAGAATTAACCTCAAAAGAAACTCCCTGTCTTGCTATTGCAACTACCATAAATAATTAACCTCAAAAGAAACTCACTGCCTTGCTATTGCAACTACCATAAAGAATTAACCTCAAAAGAAACTCACTGTCTTGTTAAAGCATCTACCATAAGGTGTGACTGAAGGTGACAAGTTCGTAGGTGGTTGAAGGTGACAAGTTCATATGTGACTGAAGGTGACAAGTTCATATGTGACTGAAGGTGACAAGTTCATATATCACTGAAGGTGACACGTTCATATGTGACTGAAGGTGACAAGTTCATATGTTACTGAAGGTGACAAGTTCATATTTGACTGAAGGTGACATGTTCGTATGTGACTGAAGGTGACAAGTTCATATGTTGGGTAGGTTTTAAATACTTGTTTGTGTATTATGTATTTTTTCCACAGATTGCGCTAGAAGCAAACACCAGCCATGGGCAGATTTCTCCAAGTTCTGCTGACTATTTTACATGTGGTGGTCAGTGGACAATCTTTTTGTTCAAAGGTCAACTGGGGTGACAGATTCAACTCGGAGGAATTGTCCAAATGTGACAGTGATTTTAAGTATGTTAAAGGTTTTGAGCTAAGTGAAGGGAGAACTGATGAAGGAATTTGTCTACTGGAGAATGTCCTATGTCGTTATGCTGACTCACCTTGGACCAGGTATTTACCACAGACCATACCAGTGGATTGGACATTGGACCTAGATCTGAACAACGATTGGGTCACGTGTCCACGTGGATATTTTCTTCAAGGTTTGCACAGAAGTATCCAGTGGGACGTAGAGCAGGCCAAATGTGCCAAGCCCCGAAACCACCCTACTTCTTACGAACTATGTTACGATCAAAATATTACTTCAAGTTTTGAGGACGCAGCACTTTGCAAATGTAAGGAGAATTACTATGTAACTGGACTGTACAGAGGAGGTAGTAAGAACAATTACAGCTTGGAAACACTCAAGTGTTGTCAGATGGTGATATTTACGAAATAGACCAGCTGTATTGACACCCTGCTTCATTTCCATTGATTTAATCACACAACAGATTTGAATGACAGGACTTAAATGATATGAAATCTAAATAAATAAACTTATAGTCAAACATTGGTTATATTTTACTTTCTAAGGTTCCAAATATTTTTAATTTAATTATAGAATCTATATATTATAAAAATTGCAACTATAGAGAATTTTTCCTGTTTAGATCGTAAACATCATTATCATCTTTATCTATATTTAGACTTTTATCTACTACATCTACAGAGCTCCTGTCTTACTCCTTATTTATTTCTACAACAAAATAACACGCCTTGTTTTAAGCTATTTTTTAAAATTAACTTTCAGCCATTCTGATTGTTTGCTATTGATTTCGATATGTTTATTCAATGAACTTGTTGTTCGTCCGTCGAGGATCGACGATGACCATCGAGTCGTCTGGTGACTGATGACTTGCGCGGGTGACTTTTGTTTAAAGTGAGGAAGAGTTGCGCAGCGTCAACCTCACTCTCTCGTCCGAGCCCACCATATCCAGTGGCATGACTCTACGTCAAGACGACCAGGGATGGGTACGGTTGCAGGAATGGACATTGTATGCGCCTTACGGGACTCCAACTCCGGGTTTGAATTCAGAGTTTCCTTCTCTTAGATGAGTTGCTGACCAAGGTTAACGAGTCTCATCCACCCGGGGATGAACTAAACAATGGAAAGCTACGACTCTTATCTCTAGACTCGTGTTTAGAGGAGTGAGAGTAAGAATGGATCATCAGATTATTATTTTTTTTAAAAAAACGAAGTCAAATATTTAAAAAAGTAAAAGCTAAACGAAGAGATTTTCTAAAACTTAAAAGTACTTATTTTATTTATTACAAAAAATGAAATACAACATTGCTTAAACATGCCAAATTTGTATTTGTATATTATATTTTAAACAGTAATACGGGATGGCTGTGCATTCTAAAATGTGTGGATTGAGGTTCTATCCTCAGCAAAAACTTAGACAAGCAATTTCACAAACCACTATCACCCCGTTTGGTTGGCGCTTGTTAACCTTGGATGGTATCGCACCTAAGAGAAGGAAAACTTTAAATTCAAACATGGAGATGGAGTCCCGTAGGCGGTATGACATTGATTCAATGAAATTTCCGACAACTCTTGTGACGTGGAACACATACATAGCGCAGTAAGACACAAACATATATATATTCTTGTTTGAAAAACTAACATTGCTAACAACCTATCATATTTTTTGGTATGACACAGTAATTGATATATATATATAATAATATAAAAATAAAAAAGCTGGCATTCGGTTTGCTGCATACATGGAATAACTTATGTGTATGGGCAAATATTTCAAAAATAAAGTATGTGAAGTGAACACATCGAACGAGTGGGATTAATGAACATTTTAAAATATTTCCTTTGTTTGCATGCAGCAATTCCAAACCAAACATTGATGATATCTTGAAAGCCAAACATCAGTTTCATAAATCTCACTAAACTTTTTTGCTGCCTAGTTTGTGAGATTCGAATACGTGCGCACTAAGTCTGAAATAACTATCTTTTCGCTAAGGTCGCCTTCTTTGCTAAATTATTAGTAAATTAATATGTTGGTTGTCTTTGCTTTTTTTGCATTGCACGCCACTCACCCAGGATTAACATGGATTACTAAACTTAATTTTTCGACTTTTCCCCCCCCGAGCTTTCGTTCTGGCTTGCATTTATTGTTCAGATTGATTATCCGGCCCGCGCTCGATATGTTTTCCCGTTATCCGGCCGCCGTGGAAAAAATTTGGTGACCCCTGGTCTAGACGAAACTTCGGGAAAATGTCTGTTTGAACCTAGAGCTCATGTGTACGTACACAAATATATTGCAGGAAGCGTTGATGGCTAATAGCGTCTCGCTGACCCCTGTGAGTACAAATAAAAGGTTATTGTACTGACCATAAAAATTTAACCGGGGCTCAAAGGTCATGGCCAACAGGATACAAACATCCGGAGTGAAGGAGACGATGAAGATAACTGACAGGAAAGTGACCATCTGAATGACCCGCTTGTCCCGGGTAGAAAAGGAATCTGAGCTGACCATTTGGACCGCGGACGTGCGCCACTTTGATTTACGTGTAAGGCTGACCACCAGGATGAGCGTGCAGACGACAACTGAGACAAATGTTGATACGGTCAGCACGAAAGACAGTCCAGTGGCGATGGCGTCCATCTCAGCTCTGTTGTCGTGGAAGACCAGAACGATAAACGTTTTATTTTGAGACTTGTCCCAGTGGGCCACGTAGCTGGAGGACAGATATGGCGGAGCCACGGTCAAGGCCATGACAATGAAAATACCGACGATGATCAGAACCGTTCGCTTGGGTGTTATCATCTGTTTGACCATGAGCGGAAGTGCAACGCATAAACACCTTTCCAAGGTGATGAATGCAGTAATCCAGTTACTGACTCGCCTGAAGTAAAACTGTGGCCAGCCTAGGGCCAGCACTTTGAGATCAGTGATTCTAAAATTCAGATCCAGAGTCTTCCAAAACGGATAATAGCAGACGCTGAGCATCAGGGTCAATACTAAAAAACACAAATCTGATATCGAAAGGCCCAGGAGCGCTATATTAACGGTATCGCGCAAACCGAGTTTGGAGAAAATAACGATGTTGAAGGTGTTCGTGGCGATTCCGAATACGGAAATGAGAGTGAAGAGTACAATGAAGTCTATCAATGTGAACCACTCCAGGGTTGTATCGGATACCAAATCCTTCTGCGATGAGTCACTGTCAGCCGAAGAGCTGTTAGATATGCTTATTGTCATGTTGTACAGCAGATGGAGGTTTGATTTTTAAACTAATGTTCTAGCTGTCTTGAGCTTCATAAGAAATCATGTTTGTTTATTTTTCTAAGAATTTAACTGGATTTACTTTCAACACAGATACATTTGTTCAGTTAAAATTAATACGATTATTCATTCCAAAATGTTCATTATCTCATAGACTAATTTCGTCTAGTGAACTTTTTTTTAAAGCTACAAAGCGTGTGCGTGTTTTTACTACAGCAATTATCCCACTCTCATCACACTCTCATCACACTCTCATCACACAATCATCACACTCTCATCACACTCTCATCACACAATCATCACATACTTAATTGAAATGACAAGGGGAGACCACCACTTATATCACATAGTTACTATCAAACGACTAGGATAATAACACCTCGAATGGCGCGTACTCACTATGAGCACTGTAGTTTGTTTATTTTTGTTCCACATAATTGTTAAGTCCGTAGCTGGTAGTAGTTAACTTCAAACAACATTTAGCATAGTATTGATTGGTTGTTTAATGAAATCAGTTGAATAACATAATTGGTTTAATGGCAGCTTCACTAACCTGAGTTGGCACGTACGGTGAGATTAAAAGAAAATGATACATAGAAATCTATTTCTTAAACAGGTAAGTTTTTAACAAATAAATATTTTAAGGTCAACTTTCAATGGTAATGTCTACGCATGGCCTCAAAGGGGGTGCATCCATGTATTACGTACTCATAGACAAAAGGGGGTGATGGGATGACTTAGACAATTTTCTGATGGGTTACTTAAGAGCACGGGGGGGGGGGCTGGGGGGTAAGTAAAATGTGTACAAAGATGCATACATTCTGAAATAAATATCCTAAAATTGTGACAGTCTCTATATATTCGATTTTTATCTCTAACAAAGTAAACTGTCCCCTTGTATTACGTACTCATAGACAAAAGGGGGTGATGGGATGACTTAGACAATTTTCTGATGGGTTACTTAAGAGCACGGGGGGGGGGCTGGGGTGTAAGTAAAATGTGTACAAAGATGCATACATTCTGAAATAAATATCCTAAAATTGTGACAGTCTATAGATATTCGATTTTTATCTCTAACAAAGTAAACTGTCCCCTAGAAATCTGTGAAATACATGGATTCTATTGATTTTAAAGGCCCTAAAATACGTGTTGCAGAGGTTAAGTGTCATGTGTTGCTGAGGTTAAGTGTCATGTTTTGCAGAAGTTAAGTGTCATGTGTTGCAGAGGTTAAGTGTCATGTGTTGCTGAGGTTAAGTGTCATGTGTTGCTGAGGTTAAGATAATATTTAAATTTCTTCGGACCCAGTTTTACTATTTAAAGTTGAAGAAAAATATGGTAAGATATTTGTACTTAAAACAATGTCTATGAGTATAGCCTTGTGCAACGACCCTGTCTATAAGTTTAGCCTTTCCTACGGCCCTGTCTATAAGTTTAGCCTTTCCTACGGCCCTGTCTATAAGTTTAGCCTTTCTTACGGCCCTGTCTATGAGTATAGTCTTGCCTACGGCCCTGTCTATAAGTTTAGCCTTTCCTACGGCCCTGTCTATGAGTATAGTCTTGCCTACGGCACTGTCTATGAGTATAGTCTTGCCTACGGCACTGTCTATGAGTATAGTCTTGCCTACGGCACTGTCTATGAGTATAGTCTTGCATACGGCCCTGTCTATGATTAAAGTCTGCCCTTGGCCCTGTCTGTGAATATAGCCTTGCTTACGGCCCTGTTACTGAGCATGGCTTTGGCGACGGTCCTGTTCCGTTTTTTTTGTCTTAACTCCGTCCCGTTATCTGCGATCTCTGCCCAGCACTAAGACCAAAAACGAACATCATGTTGTGACTACGTCTTTGTGGAATAAACTAAAACTTGCGAGATAAGTATGTAGTATTAGTCAATGGTTGGTGTTCTTGTTATAAGTATGTAGTATTAGTCAATGGTAAGTGTTCCAGCTATGAGTATGTAGATTAGTCAATGGTAAGTGTTCTAGCTGTAAGTATGTAGATTAGTCAATGGTAAGTGTTCCAGTTATAAGTGTGTAGATTAGTTAATGGTAAGTGTTCAAGCTATAAGTATGTAGTATTAGTCAATGGTATGTGTTCTAGCTGTAAGTATGTAGTATTAGTCAATGGTAAGTGTTCTAGCTGTAGTATGTAGTATTAGTCAATGGTAAGGGTTCCAGCTATAAGTATGTAGTATTTGTCAATGGTAAGTGTTCTAGCTGTAAGTATGTAGTATTTGTCAATGGTAAGTGTTCTAGCTGTAAGTATGTAGATTAGTCAATGGTAAGTGTTCTAGCTGTAAGTATGTAGTATTTGTCAATGGTAAGGGTTCCAGCTATAAGTGTGTAGATTAGTCAATGGTAAGTGCTTCTCCATTCAGCCAATTAAGCCAAACGATTTTAAACTGTACTAAAAGAAAAGATTGTCGCATATAGTGTATAGTTTTATGACGTTGTGTCAACTGAGACCTTAAGGTTGCCGGGAAAAAAGGGGCGGGGCGCGAGGGGGGGATGGGTGAGGGAGGGAGGAGTGGGGAGAAGTTCATGCAGAGAAAAGTGGTCGTCAAATTTGGGTCTTACAAAAGCGTTTTTGAAGGCTGGTAAGGATGCTTTTAAGTGACTGTCTTTAAATTGTTGGACACAAATTGTTTAAATATCTTATAAGATTTTCATATTTTGTACTTTTAAAATAAAATATTTTTTAAAACTATTTTTGAACCACAGCGCTACCTCAGAAAGACACAACGCTAAGTCCGTAAGACACAACGCTCAGACAGTAAGACACAACGCTAAGTCCGTAAGACACAACGCTAAGTCCATTAAGATACAACGCTAAGTCACTAAGACTACGCACTGCGCCTTCCTCAAAGCTTCTGCTGGTGAATAACGTTTAACTGTTGTTTATAAAAGTGTGTGTGTGTGTGTGTGTGTTATTTGTGTGGTGTTGTCCTTCTCTAAGAGGGAATCGTGTGTGCTTCTATTGTGTGTGGGGGCCTCTCCATGCTTTTGGTCAGTGCCAACATGTTGGGTAAACATGGAAACAGCAGGAAGGAAGGCCCGACGCCATACTGATGGCGTGGAGTTGTTTTATCAGCTACCGATGGGTAAAGAGAGCGCCCCTGAGTTGGTCACCATTAGATGGGTAAAGATAGCCACACTGAGTTGTCACAAACGAATGTTTCAGTTGGATAATTTCGGTACAATTCATTGTGTGCTGTTGACACTGTGGTATTTCAGGTGAGGTACAATTCATCAGATGAGGTACAATTCATGAACAGGAAAACAATTCATTAGGTGAGGTACAATTCATCAGATGAGGTACAATTCATCAACTGGAGAACAATTCATCAGGTGAGGTACAATTCATCAAATAAGGTACAATTCATCAACTGGAGAACAATTCATCAGGTGAGGCACAATTCATCAGGTAAGGTACATTCATCAAGTAAGGTACAATTCATCTGATGAGGTACACTTAATTAGGTGAGGTACAATTCATCAGATGAGGTACAATTCATCATTTCAGGTATAATTCATCCTGTGAGGTACAATTCATCAGGTGATGTACAATTCATCAGGTGAGGTACAATTCATCAGGTAAGGTACAATTCATCAGGTGAGGTACAATTCTTCACGTGAGGTACATTTCATCAGGTGAGGTACAATTCATCAGATAGGTTCAATTCGTCAACTGGGGTACAATTAATCAGGTGAGGTACATTTCATCAGGTGAGGTACAATTCATCAGATAGGTTCAATTCGTCAACTGGGGAACAATTAATCAAGTGAGGTACAATTCATCAAGTCGGGTACAATTCATCAGGTGAGGTACAATTCATCAGGTGATGTACAATTCATCAAGTAAGTTACAATTCATCTGATGAGGTACAATTCATCAGATAGTTTCAATTCGTCAACTGGGGTACAATTAATCAGGTGAGGTACAATTCATCAGATGAGGTAAAATTCATCATGTGAGGTTCAATTGATCAGGTGAGGTACAATTCATCAAGTGAGGTACAATTCGTCAACTGGGGTAAAATTCATCAAGTGAGGTACAATTCATCAAGTGAGGTACAATTCATCAAGTCAGTTACAATTCATCAAGTGAGGTACAATTGATCAGGTGAGGTACAATTCATCAAGTCAGTTACAATTCATCAAGTGAGGTACACTTCATCAAGTCAGTTACAATTCATCACGTGAGGTACAATTCATCAAGTCAGTTACAATTCATCAAGTCAGTTACAATTCATCAAGTCAGTTACAATTCATCAAGTCAGTTACAATTCATCAAGTGAGGTACAATTCATCAAGTCAGTTACAATTCATCAAGTGAGGTACAATTCATCAAGTCAGTTACAATTCATCAGGTTAGGTAAAATTCATCAAGTCAGGTACATTTTATCAGGTCAGGCACAATTCATCAGATTAGGTGCAATCCATCAGATGAGGTACAATTCATCAAGTCAGGTACAATTCATCAGGTGATATACAATTTATTAGATGAGGTACAATTCATCAAGTGAGGTACAATTCATCATCATCATCGCCTGTCGTCCCGTCTGGGGCATAGGCCACAAACAAAGGCTGTCCAGCCATCCCGGTCCTGGGCAAGTCTTTCCAACTGTCCCCAGCTGTGCCCACTCTTGTTGGTATCTGCATTTCAGCAGCAACTTGGACAGTTTTTCCAGTTTCGAACATGGTCCTTACGTTTCATGTTCCTAGACTGGTGGTGGTCCTAGTGAAGAGGATGGTGGTCCTAGTGGAGAATATTGTGGTCCTAGTGGAGAGGATGGTTGTCCTAGTGGAGAGGATGGTGGTCCTAGAGGAGAGGATGGTTGTCCGCCGGTTGGTTTCCAGTTGGCTTTGGCCACCCAGCTTCATTAATTCTCTGTTAGGAGACCCATGCTTTCCATGGTCCCAGTTTCCTTTTCAAACCTTTGTTCGTGTTTTGGGGGTGGTGGGGTGCGAGCGCACCGGGTGACACCATCTCTAGCTTCACCACTGCCACACGGTAAGCCATCGAAATAACACAACTAGTATCATATTTTCTAACTGCTCTCATCAAGTAATTTGTAAAAAAACAAACAAATTGCTAAGTGCTTTTGTCATGAATAGGAGACAGATTATATTGGATTACTTCGTACTAATCCAAACTATATTGAAGTAAACACAAATGTTTCATTCAAAACAATGTTGTATCGATTTAAAAGAATGTGGTATCCATTCAAAAGAATGTTACATCCATTCAAAAGAATTTTATAATCATTCAAAGGAATGTTTTATCCTTTCAAAATAATGTTATATCCATTCAAAACAATGTTGTATCCATTCAAAAGAATGTTATATCTATTCAAAGGAATGTTGTATCCATTCAGAAGAATGTTGTACATTTTAAACAATATTTTATTCATTCAAAAGAATGTTGTATCCATTCAAAACAATGTTTATCCATTCAAAACAATGTTGTATCCATTCAAAATAATGTTGTATCCATTCAAAACAATGTTGTATCCATTCAAAACAATGTTGTATACATTCAAAACAATGTTGTATCCATTCAAAAGAATGTTGTATCCATTCAAAACAATGTTGTATTCATTCAAAACAATGTTGTATCCATTCAAAACTATATTGTAACCATTCAAAACAATGTTGTATCCATTCAAAACAATGTTATATCCATTCAAAACAATGTTGTATACATTCAAAACAATGTTGTATCCATTCAAAACAATGTTGTATCCATTGAAAACAATATTGTATCCATTCAAACAATGTTGTATCCATTCAAAACAATGTTGTATCCATTCAAAACAATGTTGTATCCATTCAAAACAAAGTTGTTTTCTACATGAAACGTATTTGTTCGTCCTAGATTTAATGATTTTTCTTGGTTCTGTTTCAGAGTAGCGGCTCAAGTTACCATTCACTCTGTCATTCAATTCTTCTGCGCTGAAGATATGCGCAGTCCGCCAGAGAGCCTTCAATTAGCCAAGGCGTCTGAGACAGATAACGACGGCCAGAAAGACAAATGCCATGGCGGCCACAAGACTTAGTTGGATCTGTGGCTTGTGTAAGTAGACGCTGGCATCGCATTCGTGGGATATGTTCGGTATAAATTATTCTATAAATAGAGCTTAATATATGGAATAAAGTAACAAGTATATTTATAAAAGTTATGTGTAACAAAGTTCATAAAATTTCTTTAAGAGATTTGGGGGGGGGGGG
>CAXITT010000130.1:218979-236158 GCA_964033795.1 Lymnaea stagnalis | reverse complement strand
ATGTTTACACAAAATTTACAAATAGGAAATGGATCAAATGAAATGAGTAATAAAACAATAGAAATTGCAAATCTAATAACTAAATAATGTACTTAAAATAATTACTTGTGATGGTTCTCTTGATGGGTGGCACTGGGATTTCGTACGTATTGAGAAGTATAATCCATGTGTTCATTTGTATTCTTGTAGGTAGATAGGGTTGGAATGTCTGGTGTCTCCAATAATCCAATGTCACTAAAAGTTAAGGTTGGTATAGCTGTATGGTTGGTTTGCACGGCTTTCCTCTGGACTGGTATGGCCGTGATGATTGTTTCGAAGAGCTGGTGTGTCTGGTTGGTCAGGCCCTCTCTGTGATGAATGGTAGGCTGGTAGGGTTCTTTGGACGATATGATTTTGCTTTAACGGCCTCCACTGTGCAGTATGGTCTGGTATGGTTTGTTTGGACTTAGATGAACCTTTGAACCACGTACCGAATGATGAGCTGGTATGGTTGGATCGTGCTCCCACGGTGGCTAATTGCGCGCTTAGATGGCTGCTCCACTGTGGTGGATGGTTAGGGTTGATATGGCTGCATCGAACGGCCTTCCTTGTGGCTGATGGTAGGCTTGGATGGTTGCTTTACTGTGCCGGAACGATGGCGAATGATAGATGTGTATGGTTAATCCACTGTGATGGATGGTTGGATGATATGGCTGCTTCGACGGGCCCCCACAGTGACGTGACGTACGTTGTCTAGGGGTCGGTCCCCTCTGTACTAGCCACAGAACAATTTTTCAAGGGTCTAGAACCCCTTTATTTCCAGCTCTTACAGAACTGACTCTTGTTCCAAGTATCAACAAACAATTCAGGGTTTCAGGTTTTCTTATTTATTGGCTATGTGTGTCTATATGCCACTACACAAAACAGTTAAAGTTACACAAGTCCTCTTCCATCCGTAGAAAAACTCACTGCCTTTCACAAGACAAAAAATCATACACCCTATCCACAGCACTCGCCACTGCTCACTCCTTAAAAACTCAACTCACACACGTGATTTTTCCCCGACACAGCACACCGGTCATACCTTGACCGAGAAAAATCAAAACTCGTGGGGCACACGAGGAAAATAAACTCACCCACGATTGGTCAAATTAACATTATAGAAGTTGACACAAAAAACTCACGCGATCTGACCGTGACATTAGGTTGATGTTAGGTTGATGTTAGGTTGATGTGAGGATGATATTAGGATGATGCTAGGTTTGGATTGGATGATTTTATGTTGACATTAGGATGATGTTAGGGTGATGTTATGTTGACATTAGGATGATGTTAGGGTGATGCTAGGTTGACGTTAGGATTATGTTAAGATAATGTTAGTTTGACGTTAGGATGATGTTAGTTTGACGTTAGGATGATGTTAGGATTGTGAACTTGAAATTTGTGTGTCATTTGCCTTCAAACAATGATCTAAAAATAGATGTAATTCTGTTGAAGGAAAGACTGTAGAGAAACGTAATTGTAATTTTTCAAGAAATGAAATTTATACCTGATATTTCTTCAGATTTTTTTTTTTTATGTGTGATCATGTGCTTAAAATTTCTCGTACATTTTTAAAGTCGAATGAGTTCTTTTTAATGTTTTTGTAGTTTCTGTCATTGGTTCTCAAACTTTTTTTCCGGCCAGCGTTCCACTGGATCTATAATCTCATGCTGACTCACTCCTCTTTTATTTTAACCTATTAGAGTGTGTTTCCAGGACCATCTAATGTGCAGACATTAGCTTGTTAAAATTAGAAAAAACTATCAAACAACAGTTTTAGATAGGTAACCATTTTTACTGGTTTATTTCTTGTAAATGTTTGGATGGGGTTCCTCCAGAAGGGAATTTATCACTTTTTCAAGTTGTAACGTTGTAAAACATGCAGAGGTCACCTTAAAAATTGTTGCAAACCTGCATCATTAACAATTGTTGCAAACCTTTAACATTAACTATTGTTGTCCTAAGTGTTTTTGATTTGGCTAGGTTATTACTTTTAGTGTAGGCATATTTATCTCAGAGATATTTGTATTCAAAGGTAACTGTATTTCATTTGACATTGAATAAAGCCCATGTTAATTTCATAATTTCTCCGCAGTGGTTCTACTTCAAAGCGAATTCAGGGTGTGCAAACAAGACCCGGATGTGAACACTATTAAAGGAGAACAACAGCAGGCTACGCCTTTTCAATCTGTAAGGTCTGACCTCTCATTCCTTGCGAGTGTGCGGTTAGACCGTTTCGATGATACCACGAAAAAGTATGGTAACGCAGAGGTCAAGGTCGATGAAATCAATGCACAACATTACCGACATCATCTTTGGAGTACTGGTCTTCATAAGGGGGCAGCACGTCAAAGAAGGTCACTAGATCATGAGCCCTTAGACAATGATGCTGCTACACTCCCAGAACATGGCATGGGCGTGGCAGCCACACTCAACCACCACGATAATGAGACTGTTCCCACGCATGAAGAACTCACATCAACCGCAACAACGCACGAAGAATCAACTTTGAGATCAACACATAGTGAAGAAAGTGAAGGTAGGTCACATCGTGATGGATTGCTGGTGGCAGGTAATGATGGGGACAATGACATTACCACCGAACAGGCAGGACTCACTACAACAGCAGCAGAAACCGTCGCTACCACATCAGCAACTGAAGCACTTGCAACCACATCTACAACTGAAGCACCTGAGACCACATCAGCAACTGAAGCACCTGCAACCACATCTACAACTGAAGTACCTGCAACCACATCTACAACTGAAGCACCTGCAACCACATCTACAACTGAAGCACCTGCAACCACATCTACAACTGAAGCACCTGCAACCACATCTACAACTGAAGTAACTGCAACCACATCTACAACTGAAGTACCTGCAACCACATCTACAACTGAAGCACCTGCAACCACATCTACAACTGAAGTACCTGCAACCACATCTACAACTGAAGCACCTGCAACCACATCTACAACTGAAGCACCTGCAACCACATCTATAACTGAAGCACCTGCAACCACAACTGAAATTCCTACTACCACAACAACAACTGAAGTAACTACTACCACAACAACAACTCAAGAATCAACAACAAAAACTGAAGTACCTACTACCACAACAAAAACAACTCAAGAACCAACAACAACAGCTCATGCACCCACTACCACAACGGCAGCTGATGTACCCAGTAGCACAACAACAACTGAAATACCTATAACCACAACACCAGCTGAAGTACCTACTACCACAACAACACCTGAGGTACCTAGAACTACAACAAAACCTGAAGTATCTTCTGCCACAACAACAACTGAAGTGCGCACCACCACAACAACAACAAATGAAGTACCCACTACCACAACAGCAGCTGATGTACTCACTAACACGACAGCATCTGAATTACTTCCTACCACGACACCAACTGAAGTACCTACTATCACAACAACATCTGAAGTACCTACTACCACGACAACAACTCAAGAAACCACAACAACAATTGAAGTATCCACTACCCTAACGACAGCTAATGTATCCACTACCCTAACGACAGCTAATGTACCCACTACCCTAACGACAGCTAATGTACCCACTACCACAACAACAGCTAATGTACCCAGTAACCCAACAACAGCTAATGTACCCACTAACCCAACAACAGCTAATGTACCCACTACCACAACAACAGCTGATGTACCCACTAACACAACAACAGCTAATGTACCCACTACCACAACAACAACTAACGTACCCACTACCACAACAACAGCTAATGTACCCACTAACACAACAACAGCTGATGTACCCACTAACACAACAACAGCTAATGTACCCACTACCACAACAACAGCTAATGTACCCACTACCACAACAACAGCTGATGCATCCACTAACACAACAACAGCTAATGTACCCACTACCGCAACAACAGCTAATGTACCCACTACCACATCAACAGCTGATGTACCTACTAACACAGCAACAGCTAATGTAACCACTACCGCAACAACAGCTGATGTACCCACTAACACAACAACAGCTGATGTACCCACTACCACAACAACAGCTGATGTACCCACTAACACAACAACAGCTGATGTACCCACTAACACAACCACAGCTGAAGTCCCCAGCCTTTTAACAACAAGCATCGCCCCAAACACAATAACAGACCCCACTTTTAGAACAAACTCAACTGCCCAGCAAGTAGGTAGTAAGTCCATCTCCCCAAGTTCATCATCTCATCAGTCCATCTCCCAAAGTTCGTCATCTCATCAGTCCATCTCCCAAAGTTCGTCATCTCATCAGTCCATCTCCCCAAGTTCGTCATCTCATCAGTCCATCTCCCCAAGTTCGTCATCTCATCAGTCCATCTCCCCAAGTTCGTCATCTCATCAGTCCATCTCCCCAAGTTCGTCATCTCATCAGTCCATCTCCCCAAGTTCGTCATCTCATCAGTCCATCTCCCCAAGTTCGTCACCTCATCAGTCCATCATCTCCAGCTTTGTAAGCTCTGATTGGTCGAGTCGCCATTTCGGGTCGTTGGAATACACTAGTTTTCAAGGAAGTGACGCAACTAGGACCACACACCCAGTTGAGTTCTCAAACTCTGAGAGACTGGCCTCAGCAAGTCAAATAATCACAACATCGCCTCAAATTCAGACTTCTTCACAACTGAAATTCGTGTCTACATTAGAAACTTCTAGACTAACGTCAGTTAACAGCTCCTTGGTTACACAGTCTGGTGAAATCTTGATATCTACTTCGAAGTCAACATTTCAAACACATCCCACAGCAACTCCCACTACTAAATTATCATTTGAGTTGACACCGCACACTAGTACAGTCAGTTACCATCCTGGCGATACCTTGACACCGCACACCAGTACAGTCAGTTACCATCTTGGCGATACCTTGCCGTATAGCTCTGGTTACGGTAATATAAAATCGCCTACTATATATGACATACTACCAACCCGGCTAACTGAAGTTCAAGGTCACCAAAGCTTCCACTCTCTAGGTGAGCAGATCCACCGTGACTCTAGCTCACGGCTGTACGAGATGACGTCATCGGTGAGCCCCTCTAGAGTGTCCACGTCATCGGACAGTTTCCATTTTCAGTGGTCAAGATCAGTAACTCCGACGGAATCCTCCATATTTTCTTCACGCTCTGACAGTGAAGTTATTGCGTCAGTAGAGTCTATGACTCTGTTGTCTCTTAACAGTGACTCTCATTCACTTGAACAGTTTAATTCTGTTTCATCAGTCATCCAGGGATCTTTGATAAGCCTAACTGATGCGTCAGCCGCAGTGACTCCCGAATCCATCAACACAAACGCACATACCCTAGTCTATTCTGACTCCAATATCCAAACTCATTCTACTAACATTACAGCATTTCAAACAATGAGTGCGTCTTCACCAGCATTAACGGACCGAGCTGATCCAACTACCTCCTCCTCCTCAACATTGAGCCAGCCGATGTGGACGGTTGAGCCCTCTAGGCCACATACATCCCCTTATACGACCAGCACGATGATGGTATCACTGGACGAAAACAACGTCACTAACTTAACTACGCCAACGTCACCTAGCAACCTATACATTTTATTTACATTTACGACCAGCGATTGCACGTCCTTGACCCATTCTCCATACATCGAAGAGCTTAAACTCAAGATCTGTGAGCTTTTCACCAAGCTGTCACACAACATAAACATAACACATATTTCAATTGAGGATCCCCAATGCGTTCATAACACAATCGTTGTCAATTTTAAAGATACAATAAGCTCTTTGCTAATAACAAATCTAGAAAACTTCATATTAGGAAAAGGTGAACCATCTCATTTTCATTTAGGACCAGAAGGTAACAAGATCCTGTTTAATATAACACATTGGCAAAAGATGGATCAACCTGCCCCTAAATCATCACGTGGTGCAGGAGAAGTAGCTGTCATAACAACTGCAGTATGTGTATGCGTGGCTTTGATTGCAACTGGAGTCGTCATACTAGTCAAAGAATTTTATTATAAAAAAATTAACAAAAGGATCAATTTCATGGAACCGCCGAACTTTTTCTTCAAATCGGCATCGGACGCACGAATACAGATGCATTTGTCGATGTACAACAATCTTGAAATGACAGAGAATCGATTAGCAGAGGATTCCTACAGCAATCCCTATGACATTGAGTATTCGAATGTGGATCTCACAAATCACACGTCCTTCACAACAGCTACTAGTTGTGGATCCTCACCAGGTCGCGATTACCTTGACAAGGCCACGAGCACGGACACTGAACTCTGTGTGGGTGGGTTGCAACCAGGCAGGCGATCCCGTCCTCTTCGGAATGAACAAGAAAAGTCTGCGTCATCTCCCAAGCCTGGAAGGTATGGGTTCGTGGTCGGGTTGTTGGGCTACAGGAAAAAACAAGACAAGCAGACGACATTGACAGATGACGACACAGCTCGACAAAACCTGTCACACAGCGCAGACAGTCGTCGCGGCATTTCGCCCAAAAAGTACCCAGCTCCTCCCCCACCAATTACCGATAGTGACGTTATTGGTCAAAGGATTAATGGTCTCCAATATAAAAACGACAGTACGGTGCCACCGCCACGACATCTCAGAGATAACGGTGCTCTGGTGCCACCGCCAAGACATCTCAGAGATAAAAATTATACAGGGACACCGCCAAGACATCTCAGAGATGATGATACAGCGCCAATGCCGAGACATCTCGGAGATGACGTTGGTCTGGTACCACCGCCAAGACATCTCAGATATGTGCACAAGAAAGGGAGCAGGAATGGTTCGAGTGAGAAACTGCTCTCTGTTAAAATGGTAACCTTTGGGGCCAAGTCGGAAACCAGAGCTATGGCTGACGGGAATGATAATCCGGTATTTGTTGCGGAAAAAGATGGCGTGACAAGTGAATCTGTTGCAAGTTTTCACTTTTAACTACACGAAGAATTGGTGAAAACTTGATGGGAAATTGAACCTTTTTTTTGTTTTTGTTGATCTTGTTTTTCATAGAATTTTAAAAAAATCAAGTGTGATATTGTCACCATTCATTTAGTCTTCCAGCAAAGATGGCCTTTAGAGGACAAAGGAGAAGTTTGGTCACCCCACAGGCGTATCACAACAGTACCCGGAACGACCACTCCACGGTACGACCACTCCACGGTACGACCACTCCACGATGCGACCACTCCACGGTACGACCACTCCACGGTACGACCACTCCACGATGCGGATTCATCGATTGAAGACCTTATGCAGATGGTGGCACATTTAATTTGGTCTCACGACAGACTTTTGAAGACCTCATGTAACTGATGGCACGTTTAATTTGGTCTCACGACAGACTTTTGAAGACCTCATGTAACTGATGGAACGTTTAATTTGGTCTCACGACAGACTTTTGAAGACCTCATGTAACTGATGGCATGTTTAATTTGGTCTCACGACAGACTTTTGAAGACCTCATGTAACTGATGGCATGTTTAATTTGGTCTCACGACAGACTTTTGAAGACCTCATGTAACTGATGGCACGTTTAATTTGGTCTCACGACAGACTTTTGAAGACCTCATGTAACTGATGGAACGTTTAATTTGATGAATGATTTTGAATGTTGATATCAACCAGTATGTGTGTGTACGGCAGTAACATTTGTTTGTCTGGAAGTGACGATCACCTACATTTGTCATTCATAAATGCCGTCGGCAACTTTGAGCTCTGATTTATCTCTCGTGTCACTATGGCAACATTTGTTAAGATATCTATTGATAACAAATACTATCTGTATCTGTAATACATACGGAGAGTCTCTGGCTTAAACTTGTTTAATGATCACCACACATTTATCACCTGCCATTTTGCTTCGACCTGTCAATAAAATATCAATAATTAGTGTGGCGTAATTATTTATCCCATTCGGATTTATCATATTATGGTTGTATCTTTGTGTTGTATCTTTGTGTTGTACCTTTGTGTTGTATCTTTGTGTTGTATCTTTGTGTTGTATCTTTGTGTTGTATCTTTGTGTTGTATCTTTGTGTTGTATCTTTGTGTTGTATCTTTGTGTTGTATCTTTGTGTTGTACCTTTGTATTGTACCTTTGTGTTGTATCTTTGTGTTGTATCTTTGTGTTGTATCTTTGTATTGTATCTTTGTGTTGTATCTTTGTGTTGTATCTTTGTGTTGTATCTTTGTGTTGTATCTTTGTGTTGTATCTTTGTGTTGTATCTTGTGTTGTATCTTGTGTTGTATCTTTGTGTTGTATCTTGTGTTGTATCTTTGTTTTGTATCTTTGTGTTGTATCTTTGTGTTGTATCTCTGTGTTGTATCTCTGTGTTGTATCTCTGTGTTGTATCTCTGTGTTGTATCTCTGTGTTGTATCTCTGTGTTGTATCTCTGTGTTGTATCTTTGTGTAGTATCTTTGTGTTGTATCTTTGTGTTGTATCTTTGATTTGTTGGATATATGTATTTGCTTTGGTCAGATAAGAACAGATCTCAAAGGAGACCATAAATCGGAGGAGAAAAGACCTCAGAGGAGGACAGACCTCAAAGGAGAAGAGATCTCAGAGGATAACAGACCTCCGCGGAGAGCAGAACTCAGATTATAACAAATCTCAGAGGAGAACAGATCTCAGAGGAGAACAGATCTCAGAGGAGAACAGATCTCAGAGGAGAACAGATCTCAGAGGAGTCAAATCTCAGAAAAGAAAAGACCTCGGTGGAGAACAGAACTCAGAGGAGAAAAGACCTCGCAATAAAAAGAACTAGCCAGGTCAATGGTAGACGTGGCAGTCCTTAGTGAGACCCTCCTTGCTGGAGAGGGCGAACTCTGTGCTTGGGGTTCTGGGTATACCTTCTTTTGGAGTGGCCGATGGAGAGAAGTGTCATGATGGGGGTCTTGGGTTTGCAATCTAATCTGCAATGATCGGCAGGCTGGACTAACTTACGTCACTTTTGTACAAAGGTTCATGATAATTTACACCCCCCCCCCCCGTTGATGGGGGTCTTGGGTTTGCAAACTAATCTGCAATGATCGGCAGGCTGGATTAACTTACGTCACTTTTGTACAAAGGTTCATGATAATTTACACCCCCCCCCCCCGTTATATGGAAGAAACCTTTCTAAACATCATCTGCTTTCTTCCATCAAGATACAAGAAGATTCAGTCGAGTCACGCAAGTTCTATCTGATACATTTTTCTTTTAGTCAATTATATTTAGTTGTCATCAGCATTGCTAATTGGGTAGTGTCAGTTGTCAGCAGAGAGCATTTAGACTTTTGTTAGGACAGATACCACTTATACTTTTGTTAGGACAGATACCACATAGACTTTTCTTAGGACAGATACCACATAGACTTTTCTTAGGATACATACCACTTAGACTTTTGTTAGGACAGATACCACTTAGACTGTTTTTAGGACAGATACCACTTAGACTGTTTTTAGGACAGATACCACTTAGACTGTTTTTAGGACAGATACCACTTAGACTGTTTTAGGACAGATACCACTTAGACTGTTTTTAGGACAGATACCACTTAGACTGTTTTTAGGACAGATACCACTTAGACTATTTTTAAGACAGATACCACTTAGACAGTCCAAGCCAAGTAATAGTATGGTTAATGGTTAAAAAGGGGGGGGGGATATTGTTAAAAAAGAGCACCCGTTGATAATAGGAACCTGACTCTCCCTCAAATGAATTATTTTAAGTTGCCCTCTCGTAACCTCCCCCCCCCTCCGCCCACCCCCAACATGCCTTATATTTTTTCCTTTGTGTGCAGTTGATCTAAACTCTAAACCTTTAGGACGAAGGAACATGCTAAATATTTTTAACTAATAGAAATGTACAAAGTCTGGATTGCGAGTTTAAATGATATTTTATCTTACCTCAGATACACCCTTTTTCACATAAACCTTACCTCACATACACCCTATCACAATTACATCTTACGTCACGTACACCCTCCCTCACATACACCCTATCTAACATACACCCTCCCTCACGTTGTAGAGACGCCCTTCGTTTCATCCGACTCTGCTTCAATGGACAATGTTTTCTGCCCCTTTTCTTTCACTGAAAGTCTTTCACGCACGAGCGAACAAAGTTACAAACATTGGTGGCCCGTGCTGGACCACGGTTCATTGAACCTTGTTGACCTCGGCACGCTTACCCCTCAAAGAACATGTCTCAGTTATGGTGGGACTTGAGATTAAGAGTCTAAACCCCAGCACATAACAAGAAGATCAAATTTGCAGCCATTCAAATAAATTGTACTACTATTTGATTAAAATATTTGAAAAAACAACATGGTCAAGTTACTTAGACATTCGAAGGATAAACCAGTTCTGATACCACCCAAACTAAGAGAAGGCAAACTCTGAATTTAATCCAGGAGCCGGAATGATCAACAAATTGATCGTGGGCCCCTCAAATATAAGAAGAAGAAGAAGACAATAGATATAGACCGTGACAAGTATAGCAAGGAAACTGTTCACTTCAGGTCAACCACGTGTACATGTTCTTGTGTACATGTTCTCTATCTTGAAATGGTGTACGGATTACTTCATTGTGTATCATAGGCAATAATGGCAACAACAACATCACTCCTTAAGCCACTCTAATGGACACCTTGCCCCCCCCCCTCCCCCCTCAATTTTCTTAATATTCTTTTGCATGCATTTTTGCCATACAAATCACACAATATCTTCATATGTTAAATTTTCACACGACATTTAAAAATGTCCTTTGTTTCTAGACAAGCTGTTGCCAGGCCAAAGTTTCTTAGTCCTCAAGTCCAACTCTCATTTAACGCCTTCTCTTTTCTACCACTCTTTTCTAGCAGACGCTACTCTCTTTGCCAACCAGGTCCTTGTGCAACGGTCTTTTGTACATACCGGCAATACCAGTGATCATTGCGATGCATCGGTCTCACGGATTCCGGCACGACCCAGATTACAGAGGCGCACCTGCCAGGGTCTAAAACATGCACGTGCTGATTGGCTGGCGGGCCTTGGGGCGCGTGCCGCGTGCATTCAACGAACGCGCAAGGCGCCGATTACAAAAGGTCCCTATTTGGAACTGTCGGTAGGGACGCTCGCCTGCCCCCCCCCCCCCCCCCCCCGCCCCCATAGCAGGACTGAGTGAAACATTTCAAGTGAGACGGCCTTTGTGTGTGTTTGGAAAGGGGGGGCAGATGGTGTTCGCAAAGGGGGCCATACAGATATAGTCACTCTAACTACTAACAGAACCAGTTGAAAACATGCCTGTTTAGTACTCACGGAGTTGTTCATCAAACTTGTTTTTTTTTTTTAGTCTTGTTCCCACCTGGATTGAATTGATAACTTGTTGACTGAGAAAATGTTGCTCAATTTAGATATGATTATAGATGAACTCACGGTAAGATTATGAATAGATTAATCATGGTGACGATTGTCCATTTATGGTTATTGCGTTTTCTAGATTCGTAACATAATGCATCTACTTAATTAGTTTATTTGAAAAACAACTTAGAATTATATGCCACAAAACTTCGGTTTATTAAATTAAGATTAAGGCCTAATCATGTGAATAAATTCCTGGTTTGATTGAAACAAAGAAAAGCTCAAAGTGTGGGCATATCCATTGGTTATTTATTTGTGTTCCCGTACAAAGTGCTTGACTCATTGGTCGTGTTTCTTGGTATGGAGTCATGACTAACTGGTCGTGTTTCTTGGTATGGAGTCACGACTCACTGACCGTGTTTCTTGGTATGGAGTCACGACTCACTGACCGTGTTTCTTGGTATGGAGTCACGACTCACTGACCGTGTTTCTTGGTATGGAGTCACGGCTCACTTACCGTGTTTCTTGGTATGGAGTCACGACTCACTGACCGTTTTTTTTGGTTATGGAGTCACGACTCACTGACCGTGTTTCTTGGTATGGAGTCACGACTCACTGACCGTGTTTCTTGGTATGGAGTCACAACTCACTGACCGTGTTTCTTGGTATGGAGTCACGACTCACTGGTCGTGTTTTTTGGTATGGAGTTACGATTCACTGGCCGTGTTTCTTGGTATGGAGTCACAACTCACTGACCGTGTTTCTTGGTATGGAGTCACGACTCACTGGTTGCGTTTCTTGGAATGGTGTCCACTCAAAAATGTGCCTTACCCTCGTACACAAATTATCTAGCTCAGCGGCTCTCAACCTGTGGGTCGCGACCACTTTGTGGGTAGAACGACCCTCTCCCGGGGGTCGTCTAAGATCATAGGAAAACACACATACTCCACAGTTATTAAGTAGCAACGAAAATAATTTTGTGGTTGGGGGTCGCCACAACACGAGGAACTGTATAAATGGGTCGCAGCATTAGAAAGGTTGAGAACCACTAATCTAGCGAGATTATTTCTATGATGTCTAGTGTGTCTTACATCCTCTTAACTGGTGTTTCAATGGTGTCACTGACTGCAAGCTAAACAGTTTTCACACTTACCACTTCTCGACTAAAATTTGTCATTTAGTTGTTTTTTTTTAAAAATAAAATATTAAATAATCAAGCCAATTTGAATTTCTTATTACTCCTATCTTATATGTATTTTATTATCACTCATTTCTTATATGTATTTTATTCCTTTTCATATCTTACATGCATTTTACTACCAATCATTTCTTATATATATAAATATAAATATATGTATATATATATATATGTGTGTGTTACACATATACATATATTGATATATAAATATTGATATATATATATATATATATATTATAAATTATCTCAAACACTAATCTGTTTGATCAATATTTATGTTAATTTCTTTTCTTCCAGATATAAAGGATTTTCTAGCTTGTTTGCGCCTAGTCTACAACAATGACTCGTCTATCACAGTCAAGGTTCTCCTAGAGACTCGTATCAAAATTGGGGATTCGATCTAACGCCATAGAAATATGCCCAGAACTCTCATGGTGAAACGGGGGAGGAGCCTCTTGGACTCACCAGAAAGATCGGGCGTCAAGAGAAATAAAACCCAAATCCAGGGGGACGTGGACCCCAACTGCCAAAATGAGTCGTTCAAGTGTACCAAAGAAAGTTGTCCAAATGACCTCCGACAGTCTGCAAGTTTAAAACAAAGAGAAAACGATTCTTCCGGAATGTCAAAGAAAGCAACAGATTTTAAAACCGAGACCACTGGCATGCCCAGCAACGACTTGTGTGAAAATAGCTTACCTAGCACAGATCTGTGTGAAAATAGCTTGCCTTATCAGAGGGAACATATGATCGGCGTTGATGCAATGAATGATTTTAAGCAGAGAATCAGCCCAAAAAGGAAAATACTAGGACATTTGGATAATTTGCCCCGATTTCTCAACTCAAGCAACGCTCATGACATAACGGGAAGACCTGTTCCAAAGATCAAAGAAATTAAGAAATCGCCGTTTAATTTCCATTATTCTGATTGCGAAACTCAGAGTGGTCTAGACATCGGTTATAATGAAAACAAACAAGTGCTGAATGGGCCTAAGAATACACCAATTTCCGTGGATGTTGACCGTTCACATTCCTTTAATCAAGTACCCTTTACTTGTTTGAGTGGTCTTGAGAACAGACAACCAGTCAATGAATACACAAGTAAAATAAACAATTCCATTTTTGGTTTCAGAAAAGAAAACATTATCGTCTCAAAGCGAGTGTTCAGTGACGCGGGAAACACGCCAACTATTTATCCGTCACACACAACTAAAGCGCCTAATAAAAATCTCGCTGTATCATTTCAAAAAGATATTTATTTAAATGACGTCATCAATTTATGTGCCGGAAAGAAAGAAATGTCAACACAAAAAATAAGTTCAGCAAAAGTCGTGCAATCATCTAGTTCCCGGCATACTTCCGGCCACTACAATAACATTGCTGACAATTTGGGTTGTAATGATGTGAGGAAGGGATCGCTTCTTAAAAACATTTTAGTTCCAGTAATTAAAGATTCTGAGGAGAACGGTCAAGGTAAACGCGTTTTTGAAAATGAAAAAAGAATGGCCTGTGGGCTTAGAGTTGACAGAGATCGAGTCGATGTGTCAACAAAGTTAGAATCAAATCAGCTGTGCAGGCCATGCACGGCCCCATCACACATTTCACACATGCATGTTAGAGTCGCACCGAACAACAAGGCTTTAGCAGTCGACATGGTGCCATCAAATTTAAACGAAAACTGTACACCTCAAATTATTGTTCAACCCATCTTTAGTGAGAATTCACCACCATATCTGCAGGTGAAGACCGTGTCAAGATGCAGTGAAGCAAAGACACAACCTAAGCCTAAACCTGTCTTTGAAAACATTCATACCAAGAAATCCATTCTTAGAAATAATTCTTCACTAAACATTCAGGATTTGTCGAGGAGAGATGATAACTTGTATCACACATTTGAACACCTGGATGACGTCACGGCTCCTTTAAACCTAAAAATGAAACCTGTTTTCTTGAGTAGTGAGCCACTTTGTCCGCAAGTTCAACATGTCACTAGCAGCACTTCTGCGTCAAACCTCCAAGTAAAACCTGTCACTAGCAGCACTTCTGCATCAAAGCTCAAAGTTAAACCGGTTTCCAGAAGTATACGGACAATGACCTCGCCAGTTCAACCTGTGGCTAGCCAATCTGATCTACTAAATTTGCATGTTAAACCCGCCCAAGGTCATCGAGAGCCGTTAAACCTTCAAGTCAAACCTATCATCCACAATCTGGAGCCGTTAAACCTCCAAGTTAAGCACATCTTTAACTTCACAGAAGTCAAGGAGAAAAGTCCAGAGGCACTGAGTCGACTTGATCTGAGCAAAGTGAGACGCTCAGTACACAATGGTAAGTGATAACATTCTCAGCATGCAGTCATATTAGAGTAGCCTTTGTAACATTTATATTGGTGACTTCTAGACTTTCCAGTTAGCACTAAGAGCATAGCATCCATGGGTGATTTAAAATTTGACTGTTATGACTATCATCACTGTTATGACTGCCATAACTGCTATGACTCAAATGGCTCCTATTAGTGCCATGATTGCTATGACTTAAATGATTGATATGACTGCCATGACTGCAATGAAAATGTTTCATTCCGTCCATCTACCACTGTTTTGTAAATGTTTCCTTCCCTCCCCTCTACCCCTGTTTTGTGAATGTTTCATTCCCTCCCCTCTACCTCTGTTTTGTGAATGTTTCATTACCTCCCGTCTACCTCTGTTTTGTGAATGTTTCATTCCCTCGCCTCTACCTCTTTTTTGTGACTGTTTCATTACCTCCTCCTACTTCTGTTTTGTATATAAAAATGATTCATTCCCTCCCCTCTACCTCTGTTTTGTGAATGTTTCATTCCCTCCCCTCTACCTCTGTTTTTTACTGTTTCATTACCTCCCCCTACTTCTGTTTTGTATATACAAATGATTCATTCCCTCTCCTCTACCTCTGTTTTGTGAATATTTCATTCCCTCCCCTCTACCTCTGTTTTGTGAATGTTTCATTCCCTCCCCTCTACCTCTGTTTTGTGACTTTTTTATTACCTCCCTCTCTACCTCTGTTTTGTAAATGTTTCATTCCCTCCCCTCTACCTCTGTTTTGTGACTGTTTCATTACCTCCCCTCTACCTCTGTTTTGTGAATGTTTCATTTCCTCCCCTCTACCTCTGTTTTGTGAATGTTTCATTCTCTCCCATCTACCTCTGTTTTGTGAATGTTTCATTCCCTCCCCTCTACCTCTGTTTTGTGACTGTTTCATTACCTCCCCTCTACCTCTGTTTTGTATATAAAAATGATTCATTTCCTCTCCTCTACCTCTGTTTTGTAAATGTTTCATTCCCTCCCATCTACCTCTGTTTTTTAAATGTTTCATTCCCTCCCATCTACCTCTGTTTTGTATATAAAAATGATTCATTCCCTCCCCTCTACCTGTGTTTTGTAAATGTTTCATTCCCTCCCCTCTACCTGTGTTTTGTAAATGTTTCATTCCCTCCCCTCTACCTCTGTTTTGTGACTGTTTTATTACCTCCCCCTACCTCTGTTTTGTATATAAGTGTTTCATTCCCTCCCCTCTACCTCTGTTTTGTGACTGTTTCTTTAGCTCCCCCTACCTCTGTTTTGTATATAAAAATGATTAATTCCCTACCTTCTACCTCTGTTTTGTAAATTTTTCATTCCCTCCCCTCTACCTCTGTTTTGTAAATGTTTCATTCCCTCCCATCTACCTCTGTTTTGTAAATGTTTCATTCCCTCCCATCTACCTCTGTTTTGTGACTGTTTCATTACCCCCCCTACCTCTGTTTTGAATATAAAATGATTCATTCCCTCCCATCTACCTCTGTTTTTTAAATGTTTCGTTCCCTCCCATCTTCCTCTGTCTTTTAAATGTTCATTCCCTCCCATCTACCTCTGTTTTTTAAATGTTTCATTCCCTCCCACCTACCTCTGTTTTTTAAATGTTTCATTCCCTCCCATCTACCTCTGTTTTTTAAATGTTTCATTCCCTCCCACCTACCTCTGTTTTTTAAATGTTTCATTCCCTCCCATCTACCTCTGTTTTTTAAATGTTCATTCCCTCCCATCTACCTCTGTTTTTTAAATGTTTCATTCCCTCCCATCTACCTCTGTTTTGTAAATGTTTCATTCCCTCCCATCTACTTCTGTGTTATGAATGTAAATATTTCATTTCCTCCCATCTACTTCTGTGTTATGAATGTAAATGTTTCATTCCCTCCCCTGCTTCTTTCTGGTGTTACCTCTCGGTACGTGTTTAAAGATCACTACATTGAAAAATAAGAAAGAAATCCTCTCTGTTGGTTGCCCGGATCAAAAATCATGTATTTACCATAAACTATTTGATAGCGGGTTTCATTGACATGGCTTTGCGTTTTCTGGGACCCCTTTTATGGCTTTAGTATCCATGAGTAGTAATGTTACTTGGCAAATGTTATCAGAAGAGTTCTGTTACTTGGCAAATGTTATCAGAAGAGTTCTGTTACTTGGCAAATGTTATTAGAAGAGTTCTGTAAATTGGCATATGATATCACTAAATGCATTTAAAAAATAAGGTCTACTCTATGAATGCCACCCCCTCCCCCCCCTCTTACCCCCCCCCCCTTTGTAAGCAGTGATAG
>CAXITT010000130.1:204099-218724 GCA_964033795.1 Lymnaea stagnalis | reverse complement strand
TTTTAAGGAAGTATAGTAAATCGAAAAAAAAAAAAAAAAAAAGTTGATTGGTTTGATCACTCCGACCCAAACCATTGCACTTCAGAGTATGCATCACAGCAGAGCACACAGGCCAGGTCTGTTTTTAGCGCTCAATTTGAACGTGCACGCGCTGTCAACAGCGGGTCTGACGTTGAGCAGGAGGCCCCGGAATGAAAAGCTTGTTGATGCCGCCTCAATTGCAAGCTGAATTTTGAACTTTAGAGCCACATGTCTCTCCTGTTGTCACCGACCAGCCAGTAGTTGTACAATAGTTACAGGTCCCTGAGTGGTTTGGTCGAATTGAAAGAAGAAAAAAAAATAAATAGGTTAAGCGTCTTTGCTTGCGGAAAGCATCAGCGGGGTGGGGTGTGAGGGGAGGGGAACCGGGGCAATGGTTTTCGTGGTGGATGGCACTGCAGGCGGTTGTGATTTTTGTGATTTAAAAAATATGTATAATAATTTTACAATGATTTTTAAAAAAATAAATTTTAATTAAAATAGTTGTTACAAAATTGGTGGTGGGGGGGGGGCGGGTGGGAAATGAGTGGAGTTGGGAGTGTACCAACAATGTATGGGGCTGTATGGGGCTGTTTGACTAAATATTTCATAATGATTAAATTGTACAATCGTCGTGTTAACGTTGAAAGGGAATGGATTGAAAATAGTTAAGCTGAAGACTTTATTCATCTCTTTTGTTGGGTTAGCTTGATATGTAACAACTGGTTTAACTTGTTATGTATCTATTGGGTTAACTTGGTGTGTAACAACTGGTTTAACTTGATACGTATCTACTGGGTTAACTTGGTGTGTAACAACTGGTTTAACTTGATAAGTATCTATTGAGTTAACTTGGTGTGTAACAACTGGTTTAACTTGATGATATGTATCTATTGGTTTAACTTGGTATGTAACAACTGGTTTAACTTGATATGTTTCTATTGGGTTATCTTGGTGTGTAACAACTGGTTTAACTTGATATGTTTCTATTGGGTTATCTTGGTGTGTAACAACTGGTTTAACTTGATATATTTCTATTGGGTTATCTTGGTGTGTAACAACTGGTTTAACTTGATATATTTCTATTGTCTTAACTCTGAAGCCCTAAATTGCATAATCGTCTTCTTAATAACAAGCCGACCTATTCTTAGCTTTACCTTATAGTAGCATAGAGGAGTACGAAATAAACAGTTAGGGAGTAAGGAAAAGACAAGGGTGAAATGGCAGGAAGCTAGAAGTAAGCTCCGGGTCTTCTGAGCTTAGGTGACATGTGGTGTGGGCGCGAGCCGTTAACCCAGGTTGTAGCGGCACGCGAACAAAGACAGTCTTCATGGCCCTGTTAGACACTTTTGGAAGAGGAAATTAGGGGGATTTGGGGGGGGGGCGGGGGGTGGAGGGGGGACAAGTTTCACGTCGACTTAGTCACCGGGATAAAGGGGGCGGGGGAGGAAGGGGGATTCGCGTGGCGGTTAAAATACATATTTAAAATATAAAATCGGGTTTGAAAAAGTGAGGTAGGAAAGGGGGTGGGGGGTGGGTAGGGGGGCGGGAGCAGTTGGTTGTTTTGGACAGGTGTCTCGATACTGGATGAAGTGTGTGTGTGCGGGGCTTCGCTAAAGTGGGTCACAATCTAAGGTCACTCTGCCGTTGGCATGAGATGAGTTTGAGTTTCATAGATTGTGTACGAACTTACAAAATGCCTTCCTTTTTTAAACTCAACATTTCTGGGACCGTGTTGGTTGTGACTTAAGAGCCATCACTATGACATCTTGTTTTAAAAGCCATTACTATGACATATTGTTTTAAAAGCCATCACTATGACATCTTGTTTTAAAAGCCATTACTATGACATATTGTTTTAAAAGCCATCACTATGACATCTTGTTTTAAAAGCCATCATTATGACATATTGTTTTAAAAGCTATCACTATGACACCTTGTTTTAAAAGCTATCACTATGAAATCTTGTTTTAAAAGCCATCATTATGACATATTGTTTTAAAAGCTATCACTATGACATCTTGTTTTAAAAGCCATTACTATGACATCTTGTTCTAAAAGCCATCACTATGACATCTTGTTTTAAAAGCCATCACTATGACATCTTGTCTTAAAAGCCAACAATATTACATCTTGTTTTAAGAGCCATCACTATGACATCTTGTTTTAAAAGCCATCACTATGACATCTTGTCTTAAAAGCCATCACTATGACATCTTGTCTTAAAAGCCATCACTATGACATCTTGTCTTAAAAGCCATCACTATGACATCTTGTTTTAAGGGCCATCACTATGACACCTTGTTTTAAAAGCCATCACTATGACACCTTGTTTTAAGGGACATCACTATGACATCTTGTTTTAAGGGCCATCACTATGACACCCTGTTTTAAAAGCCATCACTGTGACACCTTGTTTTAAGGGCCATCACTATGACACCTTGTTTTAAGGGCCATCACTATGACATCTTGTTTTAAAAGCCATCACTATGACATCTTGTTTTAAAAGCCATCACTATGACATCTTGTTTTAAGGGCCATCACTATGACATCTTGTTTTAAGGGCCATCACTATGACATCTTGTTTTAAGGGCCATCACTATGACATCTTGTTTTAAGGGCCATCACTATGACATCTTGTTTTAAGGGCCATCACTATGACATCTTGTTTTAAGGGCCATCACTATGACATCTTGTTTTAAGGGCCATCACTATGACATCTTGTTTTAAGGGCCATCACTATGACATCTTGTTTTAAGGGCCATCACTATGACATCTTGTTTTAAGGGCCATCACTATGACATCTTGTTTTAAGGGCCATCACTATGACATCTTGTTTTAAGGGCCATCACTATGACATCTTGTTTTAAGGGCCATCACTATGACATCTTGTTTTAAGGGCCATCACTATGACATCTTGTTTTAAGGGCCATCACTATGACATCTTGTTTTAAGGGCCATCACTATGACATCTTGTTTTAAGGGCCATCACTATGACATCTTGTTTTAAGGGCCATCACTATGACATCTTGTTTTAAGGGCCATCACTATGACATCTTGTTTTAAGGGCCATCACTATGACATCTTGTTTTAAGGGCCATCACTATGACATCTTGTTTTAAGGGCCATCACTATGACATCTTGTTTTAAGGGCCATCACTATGACACCTTGTTTTAAGGGCCATCACTATGACACCTTGTTTTAAGGGCCATCACTATGACACCTTGTTTTAAGGGCCATCACTATGACACCTTGTTTTAAGGGCCATCACTATGACATCTTGTTTTAAGGGCCATCACTATGACACCTTGTTTTAAGGGCCATCACTATGACATCTTGTTTTAAGGGCCATCACTATGACACCTTGTTTTAAGGGCCATCACTATGACACCTTGTTTTAAGGGCCATCACTATGACACCTTGTTTTAAAAGCCATCACTATGACACCTTGTTTTAAGGGCCATCACTATGACATCTTGTTTTAAGGGCCATCACTATGACACCTTGTTTTAAAAGACATCACTATGAAACCTTGTTTTAAGGGCCATCACTATGACACCTTGTTTTAAGGGCCATCACTATGACATCTTGTTTTAAAAGCCATCACTATGACATCTTGTTTTAAAAGCCATCACTATGACATCTTGTTTTAAAAGCCATCACTATGACATCTTGTCTTAAAAGCCATCAATATTACATCTTGTTTTAAGAGCCACCACTAAGTCATCTTGTTTTAAAAGCCATCACTATGACATCTTGTCTTAAAAGCCATCACTATGACATCTTGTCTTAAAAGCCATAACTATGACATCTTGTCTTAAAAGCCATCACTATGACATCTTGTTTTAAGGGCCATCACTATGACACCTTGTTTTAAAAGCCATCACTATGACATCTTGTTTTAAGGGCCATCACTATGACATCTTGTTTTAAGGGCCATCACTATGACATCTTGTTTTAAGGGCCATCACTATGACATCTTGTTTTAAGGGCCATCACTATGACATCTTGTTTTAAGGGCCATCACTATGACATCTTGTTTTAAGGGCCATCACTATGACATCTTGTTTTAAGGGCCATCACTATGACATCTTGTTTTAAGGGCCATCACTATGACATCTTGTTTTAAGGGCCATCACTATGACATCTTGTTTTAAGGGCCATCACTATGACATCTTGTTTTAAGGGCCATCACTATGACATCTTGTTTTAAGGGCCATCACTATGACATCTTGTTTTAAGGGCCATCACTATGACATCTTGTTTTAAGGGCCATCACTATGACATCTTGTTTTAAGGGCCATCACTATGACATCTTGTTTTAAGGGCCATCACTATGACATCTTGTTTTAAGGGCCATCACTATGACATCTTGTTTTAAGGGCCATCACTATGACATCTTGTTTTAAGGGCCATCACTATGACATCTTGTTTTAAGGGCCATCACTATGACATCTTGTTTTAAGGGCCATCACTATGACATCTTGTTTTAAGGGCCATCACTATGACACCTTGTTTTAAGGGCCATCACTATGACACCTTGTTTTAAGGGCCATCACTATGACACCTTGTTTTAAGGGCCATCACTTTGATATCTTTTTTTAAGGGCCATCACTATGACATCTTGTTTTAAGGGCCATCACTATGACATTTTGTTTTAAAATGTTGCGGTTTCCGTTTTCTTTTTTTTTTTTTTAAATTTCGTTTTTTTCTTGCCCCCACCCCCTTTCCTGCACCCCCCCCTACTTTCCCTTCATGACCTTTGAACCATATATGTCCAGTGGTCGGCAATCTCATTAGTTGAAAAAGTTAAAAATCAGCGGCAGGATGGTTACACAATTTTTGAGAGCCACATTTCTTTTCAAGAACTATGTTCTTCGGAGTCAAAACTGATGTGTGGCCGACTGGCCGAGACACACTCAAGTCGCTAAAGAGGCGCATGCGACTCGCGAGCCTCGATTTGCCGACCACTGATTCGTGTTTATTGGGTATATGCATAACACTGTAACTATTTATAAAATAAAGCATAGAATTAAATGTGTGATAAGGATATGCATACATAGCACACATAACACACCCCATATTTAGCCACAAGCGAGAATCAAACCACATTCTAATGAGGCGTCTCTTACTTCCATTTACTAATATTTAGTCAATAATAAATATTTATATGACTTACAAATAAAATTACACTTAATAAAGACTTTTTTTTCCAGTGACTTTTTTTCCTGTTTCTTATTTACGGTCCACCGTCCAATCCCGGCCCACCGTCCAGTCCCGGCTCACCGTCCAGTACCGGCTCACCGTCCAGTCCCGGTCAACCGTCCACTTAATAATATAGCACTTTTACTCAGAATGATAATATCGCTGTAATTCGGAATAATATAGAACTTTAAATCAGAAAAATAAAGATTTTCACTTCAGAATAATGTAGAACTTTAATTCAAAATAATATATAACTTTAATTCAGAATAATATAGCTCTTTAATTCAGAATAATCTAGAACTTTAATTCAGAATAATGTAGAACTTTAATTCAGAATAATGTAGAACTTTAATTCAAAATAATATATAACTTTAATTCAGAATAATATAGCTCTTTAATTCAGAATAATGTAGAACTTTAATTCAGAATAATGTAGAACTTTAATTCAGAATAATATAGCTCTTTAATTCAGAATAATGTAGAACTTTAATTCAGAATAATGTAGAACTTTATCTCAGATTACTATAGCCCTTTAATTATTCACATATAGCCATTTTTAAAGTTGTCCCAACTATGTGGTGAATGTCATTTCTAATGCCACCCCCCCCCCCAACCCCTTTTTGTGCATGCTCAATCCTAAGCCTCTTCAGCCAGGTTTCAATCAAATGGATCAAATGTGTTCATCTCACGCTTACACCTTACACCTGGAGATAGTTTGATGGAGAGTTATTATTTCAGTTCTCCTCTTAATCCCCTATTCATTTAATCTTAGTTGACCACTAACGGACTAGAGGTTTATTGAGAGATCCCCCCCCCTCCCTTTATGAGACGGTGACATCCACTTCTTGGATGCAGTTTTCCTTTCACCCAAGCACTCGGTGCACCAAAGCATTGCAGTAATCACCCATGCACTCAGTGCACCAAAGCATCGCAGTAATCACCCATGCACTCAGTGCACCAAAGCATCGCAGTAATCACCCATGCACTCAGTGCACCAAAGCATCGCAGTAATCACCCACGCACTCAGTGCACCAAAGCATCGCAGTAATCACCCATGCACTCAGTGCACCAAAGCATCGCATTAATCACCCACGCACTCAGTGCACCAAAGCATCGCAGTAATCCCCCACGCACTCAGTGCACCAAAGCATCGCAGTAATCACCCATGCACTCAGTGCACCAAAGCATCGCAGTAATCACCCATGCACTCGGTGCACCAAAGCATCGCAGTAATCACCCAATGCACTTGGTGCCACGAAATATCGTAGTAATCACCCGTGCACTTGGGGCACCAAAACATCGTAGTAGTCACCAATGCACTTGGTGCACCGAAATATCGTATCATTCATGAAATGGTGTTTCCACTCCAAGGTCAAGACATTTTTGGTCACAAAAGTACGTTTACCTGTCAAGATGAACCTGTCAAATGTTTTGTCACCGTTTGGAGACGAGATGACACAAACATTGTTCAACTGTTCAACCAGCCTTTGTTTAACTGTTCAACCAGACATTGTTCAACTGTTCAACTTACCTTTGTTTAACTGTTCAACCAGCCATTGTTTAACTGTTCAACCAGCCATTGTTTAACTGTTCAACCAGACATTGTTCAACTGTTCAACCAGCCTTTGTTTAACTGTTCAACCAGCCATTGTTTAACTGTTCAACCAGACATTGTTTAACTGTTCAACCAGACATTTTTTAACTGTTCAACCAGACATTGTTTAACTGTTCAACCAGCCATTGTTTAACTGTTTTAGTTGTAGTACAAATGCGTCAACCTCGCTAATTAAGTACCGCACGGTTGACGGCCCCGGTAGTGAGCATTTGTCTCCCCTGCCTCTTCCCGCCGCTAACTTGCCTCCCCGATACGTCGCGTCTAACAGGCGTGGTGGCCCAGTGGTAACTGCACTAGCGAAGCAATGATCTGGTAGAGCATGAAAGGGTGGACGCAAGGCAATGACTCTCAAACTGTGAGACTTGAACTCCTAGTTGTACACTACTTTGTCCAGGTGGTACACATAGGTTTAAAAAAAAACATTTCAATATGTCAATTCTAGGTCCATATTCATAGTATGTTGACGGAATACTTGATGTAGACATAATTGAACAACTAAACTTTATTCAAGAATATTGCTGAGAGCCATTAATACCCTTTACGTCATTGACTTCAAGCTGACGGATGAACTTGTACATATGTCATGTACCCAACATATGTCATGATATGTCTGTGGGCAATAAAAGTTGATTTTTATTTATTTTTTTTTGCATTGAATTAAAGCTGAACTAAAAAAAACAAAGCCAAGGTGGTCTTATACCGTACTAGTAGACGAAATATATTAAACAAATTAGCGTTCGTTTTTGTCCAAAAAATCTCCAAAGTTTAGGAACCCCTGGCGGATAGATACGTTTCCTTCTTGTACTTGTAGTGTTTCTGTTCAGACATCCACCCCGTCTGGTCAGACATCCACCCCGTCTGGTCAGACATCCACCCCGTCTGCTCGGTTCCTGGCACATTGCGTAACTGGAGTCCGCCTCGACACGGGCAATCATTACGAGATGGGGGTGGGGGAGGGGGGAGTCGACTGGCGTGAGACGGGATTGATGGTGGAGATAAAGAGATTGGGGGGGGGAGGCCCCTGGGACCCAAGACCGTTGGTCGTATTTGTTGATCTGCTTGTGGAGCTGACACCTAGGCCCAGCTTATCAGTGTCATGTTTAATGGTGGGACTGTTACAGTTACAGAACATAGGGCAGGGGTCAGGGGTCAGATGTGCAGGAATTAGTTTCCGATTTGTTGATTTCTTAAATAATAGAAAAATAGCGAAAACAAACATCCGGGTAACCACATCTGTCGAAACCACATCTGTCTGAACCACATCTGTCTAAACCACATCTGTCTAAACCACATCTGTCTGAACCACATCTGTCTGAACCAAGTCTGTCTAAACCACATCTGTCTAAACCACATCTGTCTAAACCACATCTGACTAAACCACATCTGTCTGAACCACATCTGTCTAAACCACATCTTTCTAAACCACATTGTCTGAACCACATCTGTCTGAACCACATCTGTCTGAACCACATCTGTCTGAACCACATCTGTCTAAACCACATCTGTCTAAACCACATCTGTCTAAACATCATTTGCCTCAACCACATGTGTCTAAACCACATGTGCCAAAATCATTTTTCTGAACCACATCTGTCTTAACCACATCTGTCTAAACCACATCTGTCTAAACCACATCTGTCTTAACCACATCTGTCTAAACCACATGTATCTAAACCACATCTGCTAAAATCATTTTTCTAAACCACATCTGTCTAAACCACATCTGTCTAAACCACATCTGTCTAAACCACATCTGTCTAAACCACATGTGTCTGAACCACATCTGTCTGAACCACATCTGTCTAGATCACATCTGTCTAAACCACATCTGTTTAAACCACATCTGTCTGAACCACATCTGTCTAAACCACATCTGTCTAAACCACATCTGTCTAAACCACATCTGTCTAAACCACATCTGTCTAAGCCACATCTGTCTAAACCACATTGTCTAATTCACATCTGTCTAAACCACATCTGTCTAAACATCATTTGCCTCAACCACATGTGTCTAAACCACATCTGCCAAAATCATTTTTCTGAACCACATCTGTCTAAACCACATCTGTCTAAACCACATCTGTCTTAACCACATCTGTCTAAACCACATGTATATAAACCACATCTGCTAAAATCATTTTTCTAAACGACATCTGTCTAAACCACATGTATCTAAACCACATCTGCCAAAACCACATTAGCCTAAACCACATCAGCGTAGGCCTATAAAAAATAACAATTGACAAAAACCTTTTGTCAAACAATTTAAGAGACAATAACCCGGCATGTGGAAGTGCAGAAGAAACAAACAAATAATGCGTATAAAGTAAGCCAATATTAGATTTTGTGATGGGTCGTAGTTACGACTCTCAACATCTCTCAAGTTAAACTTAATAATTTTAAAATTATCTCAACGGTGGTAGCAGTCTCCTTTCACCGGAGTTTGTCAAATGGAACAGTTGTCAATATAACAATAGGAACTTGGTCCAATGGAACAGTTATCATTATAACAATAGGCACGTATGTGAGCATCGCAGTAGAAGCTTTGGACCTAGCTGTTATCAAATCAAACCACTGCAATCGGATTAACGAATGGAATTGGACGTTGAAATCTAATCCTCATGTATTTGCCACACAAGACAGAGAGCGATTTCACCGCCAGGTGCAGAAGTTAAGGGGGTCTGTGATTGCGTCACATCCCACTAACAGTCATGGCTACTGTTACGTCTTCGTGGTTTGTCTCTGATAGTGGTCAGTTTCTTGATTTCCTATCGTGACGTGTGAGGTATACTATATGTGTGTGTGATAACGGAGTATTTGCCTACCCTAATGCAGCTTTCGTTTTCTCCTGTCAGCTACTAAGTATTGCCGAACGAAGAATGGGTAGCTACGAAATGTAGCAGGACATGGACATAAATCAGTTATTTCTTTATAATCAGAGATCTGGATTCGCTCATGTTATGCCGCTATAGACAAAATTAATGTTATGACTTTAATGGCAGGATAATTGTTACAAACATTTTTTTTAAACAAAGCCAGAATCGACAAAAAATGTTGAACCAGAAAAGTCACATTTGAATGAATGACAGCTAATGTGACTTTGAGCCCACAAACACTGATAAGTTCCTTAATTCTATATGGTCTATTGGCCTTCTGACTGTAGCAGCCTTGACCCCGCATTCATCTATTTCATCTATAAGAAAAGATAGGTCGCGACTTTTCAGATTGAAGACCGAATACGAAATGAAAGATTGTGTTGTACAGCAAGTAAAGCCTATACATAATCCCAAGGTAATTTCTCATAGAAGTACAAACATTTCCTTTGAACACATCAGACGCAGATGTCATCTCTTACATTCAAGTTCTGTGAGCTTCTCAGACGCGGATGTTATCTCTTACATTCAAGTTCCCATACTTGCATTTATTCATACCCGCAATTTCTTTTATACTTGATATATATTTCTGTCTTGTGGCCGGTTAGGGTTGTCCCAGTGAGTTAGGGTTCTCCCAGAGAGCCATACGCTAATTTGGTCTGGTCGTAGGTTCATTAACATGGGAAACTATAAATAAACCATGGTTGATGTATTTTGTGTATCCAGAACGACGGACAAATGTTCTGAAGATCTATGGAATATTATCTGTGTTGTACTCAAACTTGAACCCGCTAAACACAACCCTTTGATTTGTCTCATCGCTCAGACTTGAACATGCTAAGCACAACCCTTTGATTTGTCTCATCGCTCAGACTTGAACCCGCTAAACACAACCCTTTGATTTGTCTCGCTCAAACTTGAACCCGTTAAACACAACCCTTTGATTTGTCTCATCGCTCAGACCTGAACCCGCTAAACACAACCCTTTGATTTGTCTCATCGCTCAGACTTGAACCCGTTAAACACAACCCTTTGATTTGTCTCATCGCTCAGACTTGAACCCGTTAAACACAACCCTTTGATTTGTCTCATCGCTCAGACTTGAACCCGTTAAACACAACCCTTTGATTTGTCTCACCGTTTTCACCAAGCCTCATAAAATAATTTATGTTTTAACAAAACTTGTGGTATGCAACATGCCTTTATTGATGAAAAAGTCTGCTTGCAACATATGAACGCCCTCACACACGCACAGACACACATACACCAACTTTTACTATGTGAAGATAGAAGCAATATAATAGCGGCATAATTTATATCTTCCAAATATATATTCAACACATAAACAGTATACAGGCCTACCTATTTATGCCATTGTAAAAAATAATTTATCGATTGCATCCACTAATTCGTAGGCAGTATACTATGCTAAAATTAAATGATAAAATATATGGCCGTATACTACGATATAGTTAAGCAATACACCCGTAAGCTATATACTATGACTATGATATAGTTAAGCAATAAATCCGCAGGCCATATACTATGACTATGATATAGTTAAGCAATAAATCCGCAGGCCATATACTATAACTATGATATAGTTAAGCAATAAATCCGCAGGCCATATACTATGACTATGATATAGTTAAGCAATACATCCGTAAGCTATATACTATGACTATGATATAGTTAAGCAATAAATCCGCAGGCCATATACTATGACTATGATACAACTAAACAATACATCCGTAGGCCATGTACTATGACTATGATATAACTAAACAATACATCCGTAGGCCATGTACTATGACTATGATATAGTTAAGCAATAAATCCGCAGGCCATATACTATGACTATGATACAACTAAACAATAAATCCGTAGGCCATATACTATGACTATGATATAACTAAACAATAAATCCGTAAGCCATGTACTATGACTATGATATCATGTAATAAAGCAACTGTTGATATTAATACATTCTTCGGCCATTTGCACGTGCACTTTGAAAATGACACATTCATTGGCTATCAGTCATGTCTAAAACTCAATTTAACTTTGTGTAAATTACAAATAATTATATGAAACCATTTTATGGTATTTTATTTATATATATACTATACTGTTTGTCAACGTCTTGGAAAACGTGAATTAAGTAAGGGAAGCCGCAAATAGTATACGTGTGGGAACCCTTGACCTAACAAAGCCAGTTGCTCTGTGGTTACAATGACCGTGACGTGTTGGTAATCAAAGTATTTATACGGAACACTACGCTCTTGTGTTATACAGTTGGATGGCGTCACAATGGACACATTCTCATCGTAGTAGTGTTTGGATAGTGTATTAAGGAAGGGCATTTCAAGACCTTTGATTTCTGTGGTTGGTCATGATCAAAGTAAAGAAACTAATTACTCTCACCCGCCGACGTCATCAATAATGCCACACAAATAAACCGACCATTGTTCCAAGAATTATTTGAAGAAAAATACATTTGTAGAAAATGAGGATAAAACCTTTAACCTCCCCCCCCCCACTCCCCCCTAAAGATCATCTTCATTTGCTCGAATGATGTCCATCAAAGTAAGCACATCAAGCTATAGAAGAGAATTATGCCTTGCTCAAACTGGTCGTGTTGACCAGCGTACCACCGTAGCTCTTATAAAATCAAGAAAGAGATACAAATAAATCAAAGTGTACACGATCGCCACGGTGGAATTGAGATTATAAGACACGTGATTCTGATTTTATCGCTTGAAGAATACCTTCAAATGTCTGACGTAATAATGGGTTGTCCTGTTGCGTTAAAATCCTAATAATATTAATGTACAATGTCATAAAAAAAACAACAAACATTTCTGTTTATTTGGCTCAATGAGTAACAATAGGACGATATCTTTAGATATTTGATCTTATCTTTGAGTGAAGAATTTGGATTTATTCCTTGATCAGTGCGGTGCCAAAATAGAGCATTAACGACACGAACTGTTTACATTGCACAAATACATTGAATAATGAAATTTATTAAGCACCCCCCCCCCCACCTTTTTTTTTTCCAGGCCCTATTTATTCCTTGATCAGTGCGGTGCCAAAATAGAGCATTAACGACACGAACTGTTTAAATTGCACAAATACATTGAATAATGAAATTTATTAAGCACCCCCCCCCCCACCTTTTTTTTTTCCAGGCCCCTAACGTTGAAAAGTTTTGGTGCATATAAAATGGCCTCCTTAATGGCCTCGTACATGGTATCTGCAGAATTCTTACATTATGGTATCTGCAGAATTCTTACATGGTATCTGCAGAATTCTTACATTATGTTATCTGCAGAATTCTTACATTATGGTATCTGCAGAATTCTTACATTATGGTATCTGCAGAATTCTTACATGGTATCTGCAGAATTCTTACATTGTGGTATCTGCAGAATCCTTACATTATGGTATCTGCAGAATTCTTGCATGGTATCTGCAGAATTCTTATATGGTATCTGCAGAATTCTTACATTATGGTATCTGCAGAATTCTTACATGGTATCTGCAGAATTCGTACATGGTATCTGCAGAATTCTTACATTATGGTATCTGCAGAATTATGAGCTTGCAACTAAGAGACAGATGAACCTACAGTGAAACCTCCCTGAGACAATTGAACCTACTACAGTGTAACCTCCCTGAACGGTAGTAACTTGATTTACGTAGGAACGGTTCCTGTTCCGGGAATTCCCAATGGACTGACTCCCTGGTTGGAAACCCGGTGCGCGTTAACGTTATGCCGGCGCACTGGCACCGCAGGCCGCCCAATTATCAAAGTCGGACGCCCATTAAACAATCAACTCTGGTGGTCCATCAGTGTCACGCTCGGACTCGTACGATCCACCGGCTGGACTGTTGTTGCGTGTCAGATGGTCGCCTGATAAAGGGTAACTTCTGATCGCAGAATTAAAAGAAGGCGCTCGCCTTGAGTCCGGAGCGGTCCCAAGATGGCATCAGCAGGATACCGGGTCGGCCCAAAGAAAGCACCAACAGGAGCCCTAGCCGTATCAAGGAGGTAGCAGCACCGGTGGGAGATTAGAGGACACGGTGGTCGTTAGGCCGAGCCTTTTGCTTTGAACATCTATCGGGCGGGATGTAACTCAGGCGTTCCCTGCAGACTTTGAGAGAGATCTGGCCACAGATAAGAAAGTTTACTGGCACTCTGGAGATATCAATTGGTCTTGTGGAGCAGATTGCTCGAAATTGTAGCAACTCGTTTGAAACCAAAGCACGCAGAGCATGAAGAGTGCCAAATAAAATATTGCATAGATACGAACTCATTTTTGTTTATATCAGTCAATAAGAACGTCAAAAGGTATCCATTGATATTCTAAGTCTTCGGTTTGGGAGGGGGAGAGGGGCCATTTTGAAGAAAATGTATCTCTGGATGAGGGTCAGTTTTAAGGAAATGTCTCTCTGGATGAGGGTCAGTTTTAAGGAAATGTCTCTCTGGGTGAGGGTCAGTTTTAAGGAAATGTCTCTCTGGATGAGGGTCAGTTTAAAGAAAATGTCTCTCTGGATGAGGGCCAGTTTAAAGAAAATGTCTCTCTGGATGAGGGGCAGTTTAAAGAAAATGTATCTCTGGATGAGGGTCAGTTTAAAGGAAATGTCTCTCTGGATGAGGGTCAGTTTAAAGGAAATGTCTCTCTGGATGAGGGTCAGTTTAAAGAAAATGTCTCTCTGGATGAGGGCCAGTTTAAAGAAAATGTCTCTCTGGATGAGGGGCAGTTTAAAGAAAATGTATCTCTGGATGAGGGTCAGTTTAAAGGAAATGTCTCTCTGGATGAGGGTCAGTTTAAAGGAAATGTCTCTCTGGATGAGGGTCAGTTTAAAGGAAATGTCTCTCTGGATGAGGGTCAGTTTAAAGGAAATGT